>JAQGAK010000498.1:0-72650 GCA_034696945.1 Lipothrix lubbocki | reverse complement strand
AAATATATCCCAGTCTTTGACTTTTCCTTCACACATGGACAACAAATTATATTGCACCTCATAATTTGTTTGATCATGTGTATCTAAAGGTATGACAGCATTCTTTGTGTACAAAATTATCTATATAAAACATCAAAACATTCCGGCAGTTCGAATACCTACAATGCTAACAACAAGAGCAGCAGTCGAGGCCGCTAGCACGTATGCAGCGTGCAGTAGGATAGAGAAGGGTATGTTTGGGTGCATACAAGCGTCTGCATTACAACGTTTATCAACTCCAAACAATGTCATCAGCCAACATCTGCTTGGCTGCGTGTATAGGAATGTAGGTAGTAGCAGTGCATGAAATGTTAACTAAAAGAGCCGTTCACTGGGAAAAGCAGTGATTCATATATCAGTTCCTGAGAATGATGTAACTTTCTTTACTACCCAAGCTAAACTTCCACTTGAAAATCGTTATGTCCGATAACAAAGCCTCTATTGGTTATACTATGCTCACAAATAATAAAAAAAATTGCGTGAAAACAAGCTTTTGGAAGTTCCGACATGCAGTCACAAATCAATATTCACTTATCCACTGACATATATGAGCGGCATTGCAAAGCCCAATACCTGTATACAGATTAATTCATTGTGCAGGAGTGACTCTTAGCATCTAATTAAACATTTCAATCATATCAACCAGAAAACAATAAAACCACAGGAACCAGGATTACTATACTATGTATACTCACAGGGTTATTGTGATGGTCAAGATTTGCGTTATATCTGAACTCTAAGTTTAATAAAATATGCCAGCATTCAATGTGCATATGGATAGGTACAGACAATAGAATTTAATAGGCAAGCTCTTGATCTAACTTTGACTCATTTCTAACCCTTTCAAATAAAAGAAAACAGACTGAACTAGGGGAAACGTTACAGAAAGGAATTTTGTTTCTTGAATGAATGAATGGAACTTAATGGGTTTCATATAGGTACAACGTACAAGGCCCACGCGGCTTGTCTAGTCAACGTATCTACCGCTCCTACGCTCATCTCATTGTTTGATATGTTTACACATTATTATTGTTAAGTTTTGGTGGGTACGTTTTTGGGATTTTCAGTGACAAAATGTAAAAGAATTTCAAAAATTTGACCTTACCACCGTTGTAAGATTGCACTAGTTTTTTACTTTTGAGGCGCATAAGCAACTTCACATTTCAGCTTATTATGCTGTTAATTTATTTCGAACTTTTATAATATATGGTCCTTCGCGAAGTTGCATTGAAAAGAAAAAGGCAACACGTTGTAAAAATAAGAACACCACTGCATTTAATATTCTATTTTTGATGTATTCTAATCTATTGTCATATTGATATTTTAACTTCTTTTCTCGTCCCGTTCGGTTTTGGGTTTCTGTGTTGTGTGTGCTGGTGATGTACTGCAATACTGTACTCACTAACTCGGCGTCTGATGACAGTTTTCTGTTATTCTTATATTTTATCCGCCAGCGACAACCACAAAAAAGTTAAAGAGCTCTCAATTTCATTTTAAAGAAAAATCAATTCTAAATTGAATCTTCCTTGAAAAGATTTTTTTTTTGCTCTTTTGACTTTGTTTGGACGATTGTTTTTTTCATGGAAATGTAACCAAGGAAGCTGCATTTATAACTATATGACAAATCATAATATTTAATTTATTCCGTATTTTTATTTAAAAGTTTCATCCTAAATAGGCTGAAAAATTTACGACAATTAGTTTAAGTACCCCATGTAAGGGCTCACAAAATGTGATTAGTCCTATGTTTATCTATGTAAATAAGACAATAAGAGAAACGAAACGATATTTTGTGCCAAGTATGTAGTAACTAATAAACTTATGCAGAAAAAAATTTGATTCAAGAATAACATTGCCGTTAATTACTGCAAAATTTTTGCGGGGTGTCGTTGAAGTACTTTGATCCAGTTAGGCTCTATGTCCATTAATTATACATACAAGCTGATCAAATCCGGCATGTGTATTAGCTTTGAAACCGGAACCACAATAAGTATGACATAATTCTATAAGCCATGAAGTATGATCGCTATTTCAATGATTATGATAACATTTTGCCATTTTTCCAAGTGCGTACATTAGCAGTAATTATTTATCAAATCGAGCCCGCTTACCGGTAACACATTAAGATTGTATGTATTTCATTCCCATGCATCATCGTGTATGAAGTAACCACGTTCCTATCAGAAATCAATATTTACATGCCTGTTCATTGTTGACGTCAAATGCATCCGTTTAGATTGGATAAGTGGGCAATATATGCAGATAATCACATAAACGTACTTGATGAACTTGTTAATCCATGTAATTCTGATTTTGAATGGCTAACATAAATACCCAGGAATTGTATCAATCAAATGCCAAGTGACATAGTCGAATAGCTCACTGGACAATTACTTTATCTGTATGTAAACATGCTAAAAGGATGATAAGATCCTTGACATAAAATGATCGCAGGAGTAGCAGCTAACAAATTTATCTATGGATTCACCCAAAGGATTATGTAAATACTTTGTGTACGGTTTTATGAGTGCTGCATGTAAATACATTGTAAGGGCAGGTCGTTACACATTATTCGAATAAGTGAAGTGAAGCATGAAAGCAAACATGTTGACTCCGCTACATAATCTTTGGGCTCTGTCACATGAATGCACTATAAGTTTAAATCCTGTTTCCTATTTCCCGACTTGTTGTAACTTCGGAAAGTGAAGGGCTAACCATTCATAGAATGGGAAAGACTCGTGGCGTATACTAAAATAAATGCAGGTATAATTATTACCTGTCGAGAACCTTTTCGAGTATGTACATGTGGATGCACACACTATTTGTTTATCTTTCCTCCCACTGACTGTTACTAATTATATAAAAATATCCTCCTCGGTTTGAATGTGTAAAACAGTGTAAATTTCTTTTCCCGACATGGAAATGCAAGTTCAAGTGCTTGTATAAGTCCTGGTTGCTAAAATAAGACCCAGCGTTACTATTGCATTGACGTAGAATTTTATGCATCTAATGTCGTTTTCCTGTATTTTTAAATAAATATGTACAGTGAATGTAGTGTCCATAGTGGACTGAAAGTAACTTCCTTATCTTACCAAACCAATGCTATGCACTTGTCCGACGAATATATACGATGCTTTTCTATATTTGTGAGGGTTGAGAAAAAACAGCGAAAAAAATTTGTTCAGGCAAAATGGTCATTGTGAATCAATGTTTTCATCTTCATTTTGATTCCTGGAATTAATTCTGTATTTCAATCCTCTACTTTTGTTGCCTTAGAGTCGAGGCACTGACAGCCACAATGCCTTGCAAATAACAATACTAAGGTCCATCCGCATATCACTCCCCGATTTGTTAACTCTTAAAAATGTATGCATACTTGAGATGTATACTACTTGTCTGTATGTACACATAACACCTTGATTGCAATTACTTTGCACCCTCCTACATTGGTCGTTACGGGGATCATCAGATGCTTCAACAAGACCAATATAATAATTATAAGAGATGTAGACAGACGTATTACCTCAAGATGCCACTAAAGATTCGGAATCAAAGTATGATCTAACATGTTATCATATGGATGTTAATGCAACTGCTGCCAGTGTAAAAATGAAGTCTCATACAAAATTAACAGTTGTCGGGTTATGTGTTTGATAACGACGTAGCTATATGGTCATCATTGTCAACAAATAAGTTAGGTGAGATAAACCATTGTTCAAATAAATAACTAACGCTTCTAAATAGCTTACCCCCACACAAATGTAGCCAGGTCTTATTGCGCGTTGGGATTCACAATGCTCAACTTATGGACTCAAACATAATCTTTATTTATTGTGCCTTGGCTTTGAAATTTGACACAGGAAGCATTTATCCCAATATTCCTAGAACTGTCAAGAACGTAACGTTCCTAATTTAGGAATAACTTCATTTAAGTGAACCTCCGTTTCCTCTACCGTGTCAAAAATCTTTGATAGTTCACTTGGGATCACGGCGTTTCAATCAGTTTCTTCTGCATATATTATCTATTTGTGCGGATTTGAAAGCAGTGAACTCACATGCACCTAATATCCTTAGACAGATAGTAGTGCAAAATATCGCACTAAACAATTTATTCATTCAGGACGTAGACACCAAGGACACCAGGATTTTCTCATCAGCTCATCTAGTTACTAAATATATGCAATGATTTATTATTGACAAAATATATTTTCATTGATGAGGGTATATTATCAGTTTCTAGTAAAAATTTCTATGCTAACACGTGTGAATATCTATTTAAGTAAATGATGTGTTATTATATCACTTGCAAACTTGGCAGTGATTCCATTCTAATAACAAAGTTAATCCCGGACGGACTAACTAGGAAAATTGAAAGTTTGGACTTGACAGATTATTGACGTCGATGATTTCAACTTTTGTGTATTCTCGTGCGAGGTTTTTCACTAAGCAAAGTAAATAATTACGTTTTCTTTGCGCTGCCTCAGGAGGTATCTTCTTCTCATGCATGCACCAAATGTAATGACGGTGTTTTAAACATCTGTAATTTACTTAGTACTACCATAGCACCTATATAACACCTTTCTTTCTTGCACGGGATATGCAGAAGAGTGTGGTGGAATGACGGATCTATGACATAATAAAACCGAGTGCTTTGAGTAGTTCGTGGCATATTGATTCCTGTTGACGCTCTGTAAACGAACGTAATTACTTCTATGTTCCCACGAAATCAATGGCAACTTTTTGCCAATAGTAGATACATACATACCTATATAGTAAAGCGTGCAGCGGCACACAACTAATATTCGCCCTTAACATAAAGTACATTGTTTTTAGATTATGTGCACAATTTATTACATTTATTGCAATAAACATGATTAAGCATACAATACTTTATGCTTCATTAACAGTTAGCAGACACTCCTGTGTTTTAAAATACAGATACTTAAGTAGCTTATAAGCAATTCCATATGTATATACAAACAATATATCCGTGAACATAAAGAAGAATAATGTATTATATTTTTATTCACATTAACAAGAATAGTAAACTATTTATTAGCACATTCAAACATGCGTAGGTACGCATAAATAACATGCAGCCGCTACACACTACACAGAAAAACCTCTTCCAGAATAACTTCAGAACATTGTAGCATTAGCATGTTTGTTAGGTCATGTGAATGAATAGTCTATTAAGGTATGAACTACATTAAGTATATAGTTATTAGGTAACAAGGCGGATAACCTACTCATCTCAATTCTTTGTAGGTGTCATGTAAGTCATACAGCTTAAACCTTGGAGTAAAATCTATTAAATTCCATAAAACTAATGAAATGCCAGTGTATATTGTTGTTATATTTGTTTGATATTTTTCTGCAGTATCTAAAGGTACTGATAGTAAGATCATTAAATGATGAGAAAATAGCGGCGAAAGGGGAAGATTCGTGGCATATTTGCCACTGCTAACTTGCGTGGGCGACTGTATATAAAAGGGTAAAGTGGTGGAAAAGTGGAGGTGTTATGTGGGTCTGTATACAGTTACTTGCGTATAAACAATTTTGTGTATAGCATCTCGTACAAAGACATTCCATACAGAATACACAAGTACCTTCTAACAATATTCTAAACGAATGAGGTAATAGTAGAGGCTCATGGATCGTTGATCGCTTTAATTCTTAGGCTTTATAATTGTAATATTTTCCATTGGAGAAATTAAGCCATTATTGATTGCAACTGCTATTGTCTTTTTTTATTGCTTTAGAAAAAAATTCAGCTCGGATTATTAGGGAATGGAATTTATTTCCCTATGGTATTTCGTAAGGTTGGTATGATACTATGGATAACATTCTTTTCGCTTAATAATTAGCTTTAAAATAAATATCGATGCACTTTCAGTGAAACTAAAGGAATTTAAGCACCATTTGCAATGAAGTGATCAGAGAACTGAAGTCATAGAAATGGCATGCATCTTCAGAATTTTTGTGACAATAATAAACTATTAGTCACCCATACAAATTGTAAATTAATATTTTACGTCACACTAAAATTGTATTGTTTCCCACTAATGTTCCCAATGTTTTCGGATTCTAATTATGATCGCAATTTTTCAAAATATTTGTACGCATACCACAGCCACATAACAAATCACATTCTATAGCAAGCATAGCAAATAAATGTGTCAACTTACCAAGACAATAAGATGTATCTTCGCTTGATTACACTCCAAAAGTATGGTACCGACCGGGATGCACTACAACTTCACAGATTTCTATTATATCATCAGTGTTAGCCCAGTATGTAGTAGCTTGCTGATATCCAGACAATGCCAACAATTTTCCAGGAATTTTACGTCAAGATTCAAGCAGCAGCAGTATTGGCGAGCGCTGTTGATAAACAGAAAGTACTGACTCCAGCTTAATAATAAAATACAAATATTTTTAGGAAGTCGTTCTTATATATTTTGGCTGATGGTGAACCTACTTATAATGCACAACACAACTGCATTACGTAATCGAGAAGTCAGGTGAAAGACTATTCTAGTCGAAACCTGCATTGAGTGATGGAAGGAAATGGGAGCATGACACCCGTATTCGGGCCTACGTTGTATTGACGAGTATGTAGCTACTTAAACATTTAAAAGTGCTGCAAGTTAGGTTAAGCTTAGCACAGCACGAAGGTATCCGTCATGTTTTAGGATACACGGGTTTACTTTACTTACCTACCTAGTATTTACTCTATAGGTGTACCACGGTGTGCGATATTAGTAGGGAATAATCAACGTTGTCCTTCTTATACTTACATTTTTAGCCGGGCTTCCTATAGAGTTGTAGGTCGTACTGCTTGTTTGGCACAGTTCCTAAAAACCGATGGCAGATAGATGGTTTTCTCTTCGTCTATAGCAAACCTTATAGTAAAATCTCCGTAGCAACTTGCAAAACTATTCAAATGTTTGGTAAAAATAGTATTTCATAACACCGATATTTTATTTCGAAATTATAAAATATTTTTTAACTATTTCAATTTAAAATTTCTCTGCACTGAAAAATATATAGACATCGACAGCCCAAATTTTTGCACACAACTGAGCGACTGAGCAAGCTGAGGTGCTTGCTCCTACATGAAGGTCTTACATTAATAAAAATCGTTACGGTACATGTCTACCGTGCATGTAGGTGTACTCACGAAGCATCTAACTACATACTTACTAGACAAGCACAAACGAAACAAATATGTAGTTCTGTTAAGTGTTTACAGTCATGACCTTTAGCGTGACAGCCATAATGTGGAAGGCTTTACAATTAGCTTGCAATAAAAACCACAACCAGAGTCTCTAAACTTGGCTAGTAGGACTGTTTATTTATACTCTCTGCGTGTATATCTGTATATACACGCATGGAAAAACTACTTATGCCAGACTTGAAAATAATTATATTAAGTGTATGCAGACACGTTAGCATTATTCTCACACAAGATTAGATTCTTAGACAGCATATAAATGTCTACCTACAATATACAGTCAAGTTTTTCATATGATAAAGAACCCCTATAGTATCTGTGAAACAAACAACTGTTGACGTTTAAACTGTCGTCGTGCTCACAAATTAGGCCGCGTAGGTCGTAGGCTGCCTAAAGTTTCGTCTTCATCTATGTATGTTCCTTTCCATGTCAATAATCACCCACGTGTATTGGTGAAAAGCTTCTACAATACAATATGAAAAACTTATCAATTTGGTGTCGCTTTTAAATTACTTTGCAAACTTAATTTATTCCGATTTTTATAAAATCCCGCGTAGGTTTTATAAAAAATGTTCAACTATTTTTAACAGTCGAATTTCCTATTTGTTCCAGAAAAATGTAATTTGGGAAAAATTCAAAAAATACGAAAAATGGCTCAAAACTTCCCTTTACCTTAGGTGTAGGTATACAAACCAACAACATTGAGAATGGACCCATTAAATTAAAACGACCTTGTCCTCCTCAACAGCAATATGTTGTGAGAATGAACAAGTTGGCAAATCCGTACCACCTGACGTTCTACTTTATAAAATATTATGAACTTGTTACATTGATAAACACATTGCAATGTTTTCAACCAAATATTTGATTGAAATTGATATACCTAACGCTCTGTGGTGATGAGGAATGGCATATATGAAGTGTTTATTGCCTGAAGGTGAATAATAATTTAATGTGAAGAAAAATGCAAATTTACAGTAGTAGTATGCTTACGTTTAATGTTGGTACATATGGAAGTTTTGAAGGTTTTTAAGTTGTGAATGAATGAATGGATGAATGAATGAATGTCTAGTTTTAAAAAAAAGTACCCCTTATGTACACAACAATATTCAGCACATCGTAAATCCCTTCTCGTAACATACCCATATATAATTACATTTGAGCGAGGGAATTTCCTCTTTACCAATCTTGAAGAATAGAGATGAGAAGGTATGCATGAGTCAGTAGTGTTATTAACGTTCTGTGGTATATTCTCTTTTGCAAGTAACTGCATGTGATGGTATTTGCAGATATATCAATGTTAGTAATTAATATAAAGAAGGGATGCTAACTTCCATGCATTGAAGGTCAATAATGCTGGAAGCTATAAAAATGCGTCATTGGAGAAAAACAACAAATGATTTTGACTACGTATTCACAATACACATAACTAACTAGATATGATCAATTAGCTTAAATTATACGTCAACGAAGTGCCAAAAGCAAATAATTTGTCGTCGTTGAACTTGTATGCACATGAACGTGACTGTATAGTTTTTTTCACTTTTACTGATAGCTAAGCTGCTTAACGGTAAACATGATTTATATCTGAGCATACTGAGGATTGACTGAGGTACTTGTTTCTTTGACCGGTAGGGAAACTATAGTACCCAACAAGAAATCCAATGTCAGGTGTACTCACAATAGCTTGATTTATGTTGATTGGAATTAAATTGGTGCAATTCAAAGTTTTTGTCCACTCATAATATAACAATAATATTATAATGCAATTAAGTTATGATTTTTCCCTAACATTCACATTAAACTAAATAATTTGCAAGGAGTGACCATAAGAATTCTTGAGCCCCTCAGATGTAAATAGAACCCTATTTCATTATGTACATGCATATGCATCCCAAGTAAAGCGGATATGTGGGAAATCGGACTCAATCTTACGTAATACATAAGATCTGTGTTAATTTTATTTGATTTACTGAGTCCTTTTGACGTAAGCAGCAATTTGGACAATATTACTTTTTGATGAAGGTACGTTGTGTGCTCAACATCGCGTAAATAAATACGAACATTTGTTTTGTGTTCTTGGAACTTATGAACTTATGTTGAGTTTTTATGACTAGCCTGTTACCTATTAATACAAATGCATAGTGCTAAACCACATGTAATGGCACACATCTTCAAAGATGAACAATCATTTCATAGCTCCGAGCTGTAGGTTTCTGATTGCGAGTCCATTCAACCCACGCAAAGGTAGGAAAATCCTCCTCGTAGATCTGCTTCACTTTGCCCCGGCAATTTCGGCGTTGTATCATAAAGCACTTTTAATATCTGTCTACAAGTTGTCCTTGAATGGGATTGAAAACAAAAGTGACAGTTTCGTGTTGCGTAATTCAATTTGTTAAAATAGCTGCATTTCACCGGGAATTTAAAAATAATATATTTTGGACTGCAAATTTCCTTCAGCATGCGGAGTTTTGCCCTGTCAAATTCCAGATGCTTTTTTCTTACATTGGTCCAGACTCGGCTAACTGATTACCAAAGTATATTTTCTCGAGTTGCTCTGATACAATTCGCTCTTCGGTAAATATAATTTTATTTATACTTTATAATTGCTGCTTTACACTTATGTAATAACAATTTTACATCATATTATCAATGCTCAAGTAAAACGTTTGTAACATCATCTTATCCTTAATGGGTTATAATATTACAACGTTGAGGATCCCTGGTTAATAAAATATTTTATTTTGATACTTTAATCAGTTTTTTCTTTGAAAGAAAAAATATTTTATTAGTTCACCGAAAGGGTATAAGTCATATTTTTGTAATTTGATTGGTAGTTGTGATACGGGGCAAGTTTTAATAGAATTATTATGTTTACAAGTTTTAAAATACGCATTGCAGGTAACTAAGCAAGTCAACAAGTTTTCCCTTGCGTTTCACTCTTTCTAGGTATCAACAAGTCCTCAAGCTTGTCGCATATAAGCTTACAACATCAGAATCAGTAGGACGTCTCTGGTAGTGTAAGTAAATTATAATTATTAGAGGTACTTTGAAGTTTCTGAAAGTGTAATAATAATTTTTAAATGTTTCGTGTAAGAAACTAAGTTGGAGGAAATTGGGCCAATTTTAGAATGTTGATAGTGTCAAAGAGTTTCGGGAAATTTGTTATAAAACTAGAAATTTCTGGAAAAATATTTTAAGCATTGTCATAAGTCTATTTTTAAATTGTAACCAGTTGCTGCATCCATTGAAGGAGTTTAAAATAGAGAGAGAGGACTTAAAAAGGTATAGTCGCTGTGACAGTTAGTGGTCTCTCTGATAGGGATGAATTTCATAAAAAACAATTTCAAAAGAGAAAGGTAGGGTTTAGGCTGAAAGAACCGCCTTATCTCTCAATGATTGTGACCAATGGACAAAACGGAGTGGGTCTATTTGTAGCTTATCACCTGTGATGTGATGTAATTAATTAGGATGAAGCCAGAGGCAGCAATCAACCCTTTGCCGGTATGTCAGGAAGCCCCATTGGGAGAAATGTCGTTGAGAGTTGTTTTTGTTGCCACCGCGGATGCACACACACGAGGGAACACGTTTGTGTATCAAAGTTCCTTCAATAAATATGTATTGGAGATGGAGTGCTATGTTTTGTGAATGCCATTTTCAGGCCTGTTTCACAGAATTTCTCTATTGTTACCGAATAGTAGCTAGTCATCAAGTAGCATAAAAAGTGTAAGTCAGAGAGAATCCGTAACTATCTGTATAATGCCTATACCTCGTGCAAGCAGCAGTAAGCTTTTTACAGCAAATTCTTCCTTAAGTCTCACAAGACATAATGCATGACAATGGTCAAACTATTAGTGAGGTTGTAAGTCACTCTATTTACTTTCCTTTAACATATGGTGATTATTCATATGTGCATATATTTGGTCATTTCGCACGTAAGACAATATTTTTCAAGACTATTTTCAATTATTACGGAAGTAACTCATACAATAACAAATTATTCAGCTAACCCAGCATATGAGCATACTGTTGATTGCAATACGCAGCAATAAAATTGATATTATTTTCAGTTAGTGAAATTGACTTCATGCCGACAATAACCTTATATGTGCGCTAAGTGAGCTTGTCATTAGTAAGTTCAGGAGGGAACACTTGGTCTCTTCGTTTACGCTGGACAAGCATGATAATTACATAGTCAGGATATGTGTATGTGAGTGTATAATTACTGAAACATATGATGGGGACGTTATGTTAGTAATAATATTATAAATACATATGTAAATTTCTTAAGGTTTCGGATAAAAGGGCGAGGATATTAGGGCCGTCCATCTGATTACACTTATTGATAGCGGGATTACGTTCAAATATATATGAGGTGGAGACGATCCCTCACTGATTTTCCTAGAATTTTGTCTGAGATTCCCCTCATGTTTTACCAACCCTGCATCTTTCACGAATCTCACGTCCTTAAATATCATTGATTGGTCTTTTAAATCAATTGGTATGTGCAATTCATTTCAGTATCCTCGCAACTGTTTTATTGTTTCAGCTGATTTGTCATATAGGTTCAAAACATTCCTAACAATCGTATCTACGTTGGTAATTATGCCAAGACACACGGAGATCACGCGAAATAACAGCTACCGAGATTACAAGTTTATAGAAACATTTAACTACGTAAATCTGTAATACGAGCTGCATATTAGTAGGAATATATGTAAGGGTGAGAGAACGTATTCATAGAAAGAAAGACAGCACAAGTTTTCAATCTTGATCGTACGGAGTCAACTGGTAACATTTTATTGAACATTTTATTACCTATTTATGCATTTTGTAAATATCCATTAAACTAATTAAACTATATTGCACTTACAGTTTAAAGTTGCTTAAGCGGGTGTTGTTAAAATTATTGTTTCACATGTTCAGCTTCTAAGTCTGTTGTATATGTACCTGAATTCCAAAAATATGATAGATTCGGGTAGGTATTTATAATGTGTTATTTGTTCCTTAAGAACATTGAGCCTTCGTTTATGACTTACCGATTGTACATAGTGTATACTTACGTATGAGTCTAGCAAAGACGTCAGAAGCATTTTCCCCGCTGATTAAGCTAGCAATAAAATTTTATTGGTTTGAGTATATGAATGCATATCCTGGTGTCACATTGTGATGAAAGCAAGAAAAGGTCTGGTTCTTGACGGCATGAGATATGAATGTATGTGCCGGCATTTAAACAAGCTGCATGCATTTGTATCCCCGTGATTCATTGTATATTAGTGTACTTGTATATATGCGATCTGTAGTATCAAACAATCATGGTTAATAGCATAAGTAATCGAATTGAAGCCGGACAGTACATACTTTATTTAATTAGTTTAATTTTTTACTGACGATTTACAGCTTGCCTGGGGGATTCGTATTGTATGTCATAATAATATTCATATTGCATGTATGATAATGCTATGTGAATGCATAATGATGTGCATTAATATTTCTTCATGGCTAGGGATGTTATAGCACAAGTACATACATATAATGTTGCAGACTAGAATAATTAGGTATATCCTGGGGTTCTCCATGAGCGTGTATGTATATTTAAGGAGTTGAAATTTGAATCCACAAATGGTGTCAGCGTTATGATGCGATTCACATCCGGATTAATTGTATTTGATCATGGTCCTGTATCCGCATGTGTCACAGTTTTCATATGTAGGACCACTCCAGTAAGTTACGGTAGGATTGTGACTAATTCCTAGCTTTTTTAGTGTCTAATATCTGTCATGTACGCCGAGAAGGAGCTACTTTTGTTCAAATACATGATTAGGTGTGCAAATACTTATCATCCTGAGACTTTTGTATGAGAGATATAAATGAGCGTATTTTTTTGTTGTGTTGTACACTTTGACTGACTGAGGGTACTGCCGCATCTTCCAGCATCAAAGGCTTTATTTTCATCCGGATGTAATGGCACAATTGGGCTTATTGAAATTGAGTGATAATGATGATCGCAATTATTTTCCATGCTCATCATGGGGAAAGAAAACTAAAAATGGATGCACCATGTACGAGCATCTTCGCTACTGTCCGTATACTCGCACACAAGTGTGTAAGTAATTACACTACCTTTTATTCTTCTTATTATCAACAATGTCTTTTTCTACGTAATTTTTTCCACCATTTACACCCATAAATTGCTTTATGCGTTATCACATACTGTAAGTAGTTTGTTCACACATATTACAAGCCTTGCAAAAAGTCATCGGACTTATCATCTTGTCAGCAAATATATCTATTTGTACTCGTGTTCGATGGTGCAAGTTATTCGCATTAAGAGAAATGAATAATTGGATAACAAAATAAAAGTAACATATTTCCTGATCATGTGTAGTATGTAGCCCTCCAATGTAGCCTGCCTGTGTGTGGAAATATAATGGGCAGCAATGGGAATGGATGCGATATTAAGAGAGAGAGAGAGAGAGAGAGCAGAGGCTCAAAGGATTCGAATCGACAATGTTATTAGACGTTATATAATAAGACAATTGTATCAAACTCTGTGTACCTACTATGGCCAAGTATAAGATGCTTCATCACGATTCCAGGAAAAGCAACTTTGTGTGGTTAACGTTGTATGCACATTGAGAAACAATGAGAATTTTTTTTACCTTCTTCAACATCGACAAATATACAGATTATGTATGTTAGTTCAAACTTACTAATTAATATATGCGATAAAGGGTTATTTAAGTCTGTGTTATCGCCCTTATCACTAGCTACCAATTGCATCCCACCATCGCTTCTTTTGTTACCGATATATTCAAGTTACACATTGACTAATCTCCCTCCTCAGCCTCGGGTGAGTAGCTGATACAATGTTTGCATGTAAATTTTTCTTCCGTTCCACCTCGCACCTTACTTCTCTCCCATGAGAAGAAACAGAAGACTTGGGAAAACTGAGATGAAAATCCCGTAATACAGCTTCAGTAAATTACAGAAACACATCTATGCAGAAATGTAAGAATGGTGGCAAAATCTACAAAACGAAGACACATAAAATATGTAAATGTTGCAGTTGTTTATTATCGTGTTATTTAAGTTATAATTGTTAATATAATGTCTTCATGCTCAAGTTTTGTGTAAGCGTAGGAAATGTATACAACGTATCGATCATTTTGAATCCGTTTTAAAATCAAAATGGCATAATATCCTAATGGTCCAAACGGATATAAACTTAAATTATTCCGTCTGTAGTTTAATTGCAGGGACAACATACATGCGCTATAGTCATTAATATTGTACAAAGACCCTACGTGTGGTACTCTACTTGTAATAATTAGCACTACTGTGTGAAGCGTGCATATGCTGTTGGCAGTAAAACGTAAAAATAATACTGCACCACTATACTTACAAGAATGACTGTTAGATGGAAAATTTTAACGTTCGATCGGAAGAGTGCTGCTAACAGAAATTGAAAGGGTAAGGAAAGGATGTAATCATGGTACTAAAGAAAGGTCGTGTGAGAGAATCGGGCCAGGTAAGGAGCAACAGATCTTGAGAGGTTAAACTACGTGAGATGACCTGAATTGGAGTCGTCAAAGAGAATTGATGGTTGTTCAGTAATATTTTCTGTTATGTTCATTGACAGTGGGATCCGTGCATTAATGATGCTACGCGTTACGCTTTTATGGTGGGCACTGTCCAGTACAAATATGCGCTGTTTGTCCGTGCAGGATCTCTCCACATTTTTTTTGCATACTGACCAACTCTTTCTCTCATAGAATGACATCCCCTTTGACGGATAGCATCTAAAAACCTTAAAAAAGTCACAAAAAATTACTCCAGGGAGGCCTGCTCACAGAGGTCTTTGAACAATTGGGCTGAGTTCAATGGATATGGACACCTTTCAAAGAATCATGCATTACACACTTTGTTGTGGGAAGTTCTTGGTTTGCACGTGTGTCAAGATCTCTTGTTGGCAGGCATTTGATTTTGATAGCGAAGCAGTTTATACTATTATTAGTGCATCGGGATAAGTGGTAAATTTGTTTGAACAGTTAGGAGGAACAGGTGAAGGGACTGTTTTTCACAGTTATTTCCGGTGCCGCTTTAATAATCATTGATTTGTCGGTTTGTATAAGGCAAATCGAATGCTTTTTAACTGCTTAGTACACCTTAAGGAAGAAACTCTATATAATATGTTACAGCTCTGTACTAACTTTAATTACAAAGGGTTTCTATTCGACTTTTTTACCGCTCCAAGAACAGAATTCCCTTAAACGCAGACTACTAATCTTCCAAAAGTTAAGTTCCGAAATGCTTCTCAACCAACCAACCCTTCTGGTCGACTTTGATATCCAGTACAAGTGTCCTAGCAGTATACTATTAAGCATTAATATCTGTAAGTGTTATATGATTTAATCAACTCATTAATAATTGGCCATTACATTCACCTTATTTTACAAATTAGCTTTAAATATTCAAAACTCAAACAGCATTTCATAGTAATGATTCTAAAGCAAACAACATCATTACTCGACATTGTCTAATACCCGGGAACTTATAATGCTATAACGTAAGCATAATATCAAGTTGCCCCAAATATATCAATAATGTAGTTTGCTTATTAGGTATTATTATTTATGTGTGAAGGACACATAAAACTGCAAATCAAGAATTTTCATAACATTTCCTCATTCTCTAATCTTTTCAATGTATAATTATACGTGAAAAATAATAATAAATAAAGGAGATTTTCTCTAAATATTGTCCTTCAGATAGGGCGAAGAAGGTAGCCAGTAGAATAGCGGACTATATGTTATTGAGTGTGGTTGGGATCTCCCGGTTTTATGTTGGAGACAGTAGTATAAATTTAATTGGTTTGATAAAGTGGCTCAGCAGAAGATCAATAAACTTTGTGGAGTAACTGAAAATCACTTAAATGTCGCTAATCTCAGTTTAAGGTGATTTTCAACCCTTCAGTGAAATTGTCTATTTTTCACTGTTCTGACACATCAATGGAAACTGCAGTTTTCAGAGCTGCGTTTTTATCATATGACAGTTTCTTTATCAAAATACTGAGAATCAGACGTTTTCGTCATAATACTCTCTAATTTCACCTTCTTTTTAATTTCATTTAAATTAACGCCACCCACATGTCTCATTTAACTTTTTAAGTCCTAAAAAACAATGTACATATTATAATTTCTTGACATATATACAACTAATTTTAAGACAACATTATAAGAGCATGCAGCCGAAATGCCTCCAAGTTTTTATTGATGCTCCAGGTAACGTCATGGGTCCTCCGTAAAACGGTTGTTCTTTCAAGATAAATTGTCTGTCATTTACAAAGATGCGCGTGTAATAATGGGCCACTCATGTACTGGAAAGTCTTAAGTAGTTAAGGTACATATCATTCTAACAAGTAGAATATGGTATCCTTTGGAGTGTGTCATTTGAGGTACTTCTTATAACTGCGTAATATATCTTTGCATTCGATTGACTACATTTAGTTCGAATTGTTTAAGAAAAGACACGTGTCTTCTGGTCAGCCGATAGTTCTCTGAGTGGAAAGTGGAAAATGATACCGTTTATTAACTCCTTCCATTGGGTTCTGGAATCTATGTATGTAGGATTATTGAATGAGAAAAAGTGAAAAAGCGACCTTAATATCTTTTTATTTGAGGTGTTTGATGTTTTACAGCGGGACACATATAAGCAAGGGTTGTCTCTATATTATCTCCAGTTTTTACAAGGCAAAAAACAGAGCCGTCAAAAAAATCCTTTTTTCCGTTAGAAGAGCATGCTGAATTTGATTGACCATATAGTATTAGGAAAGGAAAGGAAAGGAAGGATTGGTTATTGGAAACACGATGGTATAAATCGAGATTCAAGATATGAAAAACTAGGTTATGCGGCATGCGGAGCAGTTTGTTCGTTTCCTGAAACTTGTGTGAGCCCCGCGACATGACTAAGTAGGCTTGAACCATGAAGTGTGGCCCTCAAAAGTTGGAGTACTTATCATTTAAGTCCTTCGACATAATAAATAAAAGCAACGTTTAAGGATTATGTGGCGTCGAGTTACTAAACTGGGGGTAAAACGTATTTTGTTTGTGTGTCCTATCCTGTCCAGTCCAGTAAGCAGAACTTCATTGAATTCATAATTTCATAGATGGAAAGCCGGAAAGCGCTGTCAGTAGCTGAACTATGAATGAATTTCCATAAAACATTAAGAAACATTCCGGCGACGTTTTTGTTTGCGAATTGACCCGCGTGAAAGACAACACCTTGGAAAGCAAGTTACAAAGAGGATAATGAAGTGAGTGCAGACGTGTAGTTTTAGCTTAAAAGCGGAAAAGTGTAGTATAATAGAGTGTAGAATTCTAAGTGACTGAATACTTTAGGCAGTTTATGAAAGATTCATCCATGGTGAAACGATATTTGTTCAAGGTAGAATGCCGAATGATTTAAGGTTCCACTTGACCCCTTGCTGAGCCTCAACAAAGCAATCGAAAGTCAAACCTCTTTAATTTTCTTTCGAACCGGCTCAAATCTTTTTGAGAAAACGTCTCTTTTACGCGCGGCATGATTCGTCGTCCTCCTGGTCTCTCCATACCAAAAACAACTGTTTTATTTTCTCGCGACAGTTTTGATGTGTTGGCGTACATGCTCATATACGCATACCTCATCAGTGCCCACACCTTCGTTCCTCCGACTCCAGAATTCTTCAGGTTCGATCTCTCCCTCATCCTCCCTGTGGTATCTATCTCTATATGTATATACATGCATAGGAACATCACACTGCTCCAGTCGCCTGATTTTTACTTGTTTTAAGCCTATAGTCTTTACGCCTCATTGCTACAATATGGTTTTCAACACTTATGTGATTGTTTGCGTCACAATGCCGTGAACCTTCAACTTCAACAAAAATTTTCGGTTTCCTTGGCTATTTTACATTACTCACAGAGGAGGAAGAGAGGTTGCATTGTACTGGCCTTTGTACCCATCCATGTTTACGCAGCAGACCTCACATATGCATTATGCAAAGGGACCACGCTCAAACTTTTGCCTGTTGATAGATATAAGTATGTAAGGTGTAGGTTTCTTTATGTTTACGAAGATATAAAGCGTAGATACAATATTTAATGATACTCTCATTGTGTTCCATTGTGAGCTCAGAATGCAGTCAAGTTAAACTCCTATAACATCAATTTTTAACAAAGACAAACCATAACAATTGTTTTCAATATCGTGCTCCTTTGCAGTTCTTAAGTGAATACCAACGATTGCCCATTTCTTCCAGTCTCTCTCTCTCTCACACACAAGATCCACACGGACCCATTTTGGTACCTGGTCCATAATATATGTTCTTTGAGGTGATAGCCAAGAAATCTCTTGCCGTAAGTATGTATCCAAAAAACTTCATATCCATTCAGAAATACGTGAGAAAAAACAAATTTCATTATTTTAGTCCTACAATGTCGGTCAGTACTCAATTGAGCGATGAAGTAATTCCAAATGTCACTGAAATTTTTAACTTAAATCATAGGTTCCGAAGAGAGGATACTCTCCATGTGCCCTTTCGTCGGAATGTTTATGTTGTAGGTATTTCCCCATTCACTGCATCCTTCGATTATGAAGGTTAAAAGTCTCGCTCTTATTAGATGCAGGGCGATCTTCGGAACAAAGCTACAAAGCAAATGCTGAATGAAAATCTAAGAACTCTACCGCAAGATAACGATCTACACTAGCGCATACCGACCACTCACTCAAAATCAGAAAATCATATCCGGTAGCAGAAAATTCTTTTATGCTTTATTTCCTCGAAAAATAGTCGGACATGAGTTTATTCAAACGATTCAAAAGGGTATTCGACAATCTATGGAAAATTTCAACGGAAAATCAAGAGAAGAAGGACGAAATTTCGATATTAAAAAGGCAGGTTGTCGGCCAGTTAGCAAGAACTTCCATTTACTTGCGAATGAATCATTTCTTGTCCGAGATTGTGGGGAAGCAAAGAGAAGTTGGATAGAGGCCAGTATACCGTCGCGTCTCAATTGCATGTATTACATTTCCGCTTTCCTGTGTAGATGTGAATCTTGTGAAGGAGGATGTAGACTTTCATTTAGCTTTTGAGCTGCTCGCTCCGAAGATGAAGAAGTGGTGATGGGATTTCACGTCCTAGTTTGAAAACAAGCTGGTATAGTGCGGGGGTGCATCCGATAATCTAATAGCTTCGTGAGTCATTCGGGTATGTCTGTTCGCTACAATGTTTTAACTGACATTGGCAAAATTTCCCCGTGAGATAGCATGATTTGTCCACATTCTACTGCCATGTCCTCAACTGATCTCTGTGATATGAAAATCATCAAACTCCCATTATTGTCCTCCCACGCCTTCCAGATTTCTTCAGTATTACATATGTATATTACAAGTGTCAAAATACCCTCGAGTACAGCTTTGTGTTATAGTACCTTTCTACATATGTATACCTATGTAGCTCTAGCACATTTTATTTCTACTCCGGTTCAAATTCCGTCAGTCTATCGATGCTGTCCTGGCATGTAATCTTTAGCCCCAAAATCGAATGCTAATATTCTTTTCACTGTATAATTGCTTAACCAAATGTTAGTAGTTAGTACACGTTTGTGCTAAAAATCAATTAAGACCATTTAGCTTTATTTGCACTCTTTCATCATCCGCATTAAATCTTATACAATCTCGTACATATTGCAGTTGCACTATTCCGAAACAAGTACCATTTAAACATGCACATTGGATGACGAAAATTTCCCGGTACACCCGTTAATAATCTTTCTAAGGAAGCTCTAATAAGATGCTCATATGCCAAATAAGGCTCTATAAATGTTAATGATTACCTGTTGAGCTATTTTTGTCTAGAAAAAATGTTAACTCGTCGAACCAAAACAACCTGAAAACGGAAAAATTCTTACAAATAATTAATACCATCATGACGAAGAGTAAACCGCGGAACATCGTTTCCAATATCTGCACTGTATACCATATTTCAGCTATATACATGTATATACGTGAGTATATTAGGGAGCGCTTCATCAGAACGCCAGTTACTTATTGATCGTCTATATTGTTATTGTTGTACAAGTAATTTGCTGAAAATGTTCATGATTGTCCCAATTTCCTATAGACACATGGATGAGATAATTATAACGTGGGCAGATCACCGTCATTATTCTTGCGCCGTATAAAACCGTAGTACATTGGCAGGAGATGAAATTTAATGCAAGTTACTGGGAAAACTGAAAACGTTGAATCCTTCATCTTACTTACATATTTAAATGTACATTATAACAAATCATAAAAAGTGATGCTAATTCAGATAACATTTAGAGCCATTTAAATTGGTTCTAGGAAACCATGAATATCCAGTGTAGTTCAGTAATAAATAGTATAAAACCTATGTAGAGTACGGATCGTAATTTACATTTATTATCTCACCATTTAAGCTGTCAGTCAAACAGTTCTGATTGAGTGTAGAAATAATACACAAAAGATTAAGATTACAAAGTAGTCAGTAGTGTATAACACAATTTAATGTATTACAGCCAACAAAAATATCATCTAACACGGAAGAGCATCTGTAATTGTGGGGCACAAATACATAGTTGTAGTGTTAATAACATCTTCTAGATGGTAAACCAATGGTTCTTCCTGTACAGTTGGTTTACTTGTTGAGTTATTCCTACTTACTTTGACATAGTTACAAACATTTCACTTCGCGCCAAAGCTAGACAACGAGAGAGGAAAGATATGAACGGCTCATGCAACAAAGACAAACGCTTCTCGCTCCCTAACCTTCCCAAGCACCGCGATTTTTATGCTCCATTGATGCGCCATTGTTTTTATGACACTTATACTACAGAAAGTCAACAAATTCAGTTTTTTTCGTCCTTTATTTTTCTTTGTAAAAACTGTTTGTCAATATATTAAACCAAGCTTTTGTCGTTATGAGAAGTTTAATCGCAACATTACGAAACAGATAGATTTACTTTGATCATTGTACAAGCCGACAACATGGCATGAGCTGCCCCGCTAACGCAAATTGGAATCGACTGACATGCTTGATTCGTACAAAATTCATGCTGTTAAATGAAGTATTCAGTCGTGGAAGCAAGTGTGGAGCAATAAGACACCAACAAGTTTACGAATGTTGACGTTCCTTCCCATTCTTACAAAAGCTTGGATGAAATTGATGTACATATCCAAATTTTAAAACTTAACAGCTTACTAAACAGTAGTATTAATAATCTGTTATATAAAATATTGCAGCTACGTCCTAAGGAAGTACATTAAAACGGCATGCGGGTTGCTGAAATAGGCATATTATTTCAGAGAAAAATTATTATTACAATACTAAGGTATAATAATATTATTATTCCACACAAATATGAAATTTCTTGTTTTACATAATCGATGCAGTCAGCCACAAAACACATGCATATATTCACATGTCATGGAGAATCATTCATAATTTTTAATTTAATTAATGTGAGGTGTTCACTAACCCAATTGTACCTTGTACGACGAGATAACACTTAAAACTGTGCTTTAGTTAATAGCTGTGCTATGCACCGGCGTTGAACAATATACTTAATTGACCATTTAAATTGAATATGAGCTTATAACAAACGGCAAAAAGAATTAGGGGTAGGCACCACGACCATGTGTCTCAAAAAATGGTGTTTTCATGGAGACACTTCTTGCCAAGGATGTGGCAGCGGATGAAGAGTGGAAAATGTTTGTAGTTAGACGAGGTGAGTAGGTTACAGACTTTCCACTTGATGGCATGGGTGGCGGGGGTGGTATATAATGTGATGGTTTGCCGTGGTTGTTAGAACTACTTCTTTTCTGACTTTGAAGAGTACCATGTCCTCTGTCACTCAAGGTTGTGAAGATGGTGGAAATTGATCCGCTGTAGCCGGGACCAGGATTCTGTAGAAGTTCCTTTCGTTTGGACATGCTGCTTTGCTTGCTGATTGTACTCAATTTTGGAATGAAAATGGTGAATAAGATTACTGTCGCTGAAGACATAAACACAATTGAGGCAGTAGGTTCTTGAAAATCGTCTGGGGCAAAGAGTACAATGAGGATCCAAGCAACCGCAATAGGGATAGACAGGACAGAGGCTAAAGTGACCCAGCGAGCCTCATTATAATTCCTACGGATTTTCAAAACAGACGTTCCATAAATGAAGACCACTAGGACGAGAATGCCAATGTACGAATGAAGGATCAAGTAAGTCTGATGTGGATGATTGCACTCATTGAGATCCTGTGGTCGTTCATCATAGTTGTAGTGCCGTGTGAAAAACCATTGAAGGTTAATGGAAAGCTGAACAGCCACAATGAAGAGCAGTGTTACGAATTGATTGAGAGAAGAAACTCTTCCACCAAGACCCAGGGCAACAAGCGATCTCAGTTGCATAAGTTTCAACAGAAGGATTCCGTAGCACATGGTGACAGCAAGGGATGGCATGAAAATCCGCAAATTACACATGAGTGGTCCAGGAGGCAATACAAACATGACTACACTTCCGTACAAACTCATTACTCCCAGGAGAAGTAAAATTCCCAGAACTTGGTTTCCATGAAGAGTTCCGTCACACATTCGGAGAAGAACATACACGAGAATGTACAGCGATAAGAAAACACCTGTGATGCCAATAGCAACAACCACCATAGCCCACACACGCGAAATATAAAATTCGGGTGACATCCGAGCAATATTCACGTGATCCTGTGAAGCTAGAATAAGATAATCTGTATTGGTTCTGGCGTTCTTGCCCATTCTTGACCCTCGAGCGGATGCTTGATCTGAAGGTTCAGATAAATCTTGAAGGTTACCATCAGCAAATAGAGCGGCATTCAACCCCAGCATCATATCAAGAACAAGGCCAGTCTCAGAGGAAAACCTTCCGGCCTACGTTTTAAGAAAATATTGATAAATGGATTGATACACAGCACAGTTTGTTTGTGACTGGATTTCGAGTACTGACCTGCACAATTTTTCCATTAGGCTTGCTTATCCACAGATCATATTTACGACTAACGATTTTTCCTTGGAAATTTATTCGACCCCGAGTTCCTTCCAGTTCATGTCCGGTTGCGATTGTGGCTTCTGTTGGTCCTTCATCCATTCCTCCTTCCTCGGAGTAAGGTGAAGAAGGTTCGGCAGGGAAGTTCAATTTACGAAGAGCTTCCGTCACTCCAGGAATAAGTTCAGTTTGGTCACACACGGTGTCATTTGTGCAAAATTCCAGCTGTGCTAATCTCAAAGCAGCTGAATATGCTGAAACTGCGCTTACAATGAAGCTAATCTGTAAATAGGTAATGAAAATTACAAAAGACGGCAACTACATCAATACAACGCAAATACGCACAATTACAATAATATCTTACATCTGATTCCGCATGAAATTTTTGCATCAAAGCTGGTTTGTCCAAGTTACCACAAGGTAAGTATGACTTGAGTGAACCCAAATTTCTACTACTTGCCCAGTGACACAGATAAACCTTCTGGATGTATTCTCTCGTTTCATCTCCCACTTGTGATTCAGTGATAGCCGCCTACGTGTAAAAATAACAAACGACAATTTGTATTAAGTTACGATTTAGACGAACCAGTTGTTTGTCATCATATTACAAGTTTGTTTACCTGAATTTCATTGAGGAAATATTCCTGAAAATCTGTAATGGCAGCTACATGAGGTTCCATGACCATTAAAGTAGTTTGGTACTGTGAACTCCATTCCTGAACCATCTCTGCGTTAACGCCCACTGAACCCAGAATCCAAGACTTATTAGCTGCAAGCTTTCGGAATTTTGAAATACTTTCCTTATTTCGTACTAAACGTTCCAGTTCTGTTGATTCCAGGAATAAAACCACGCTCTGGACGGCACCCTGTTATTATTTTGACCCACATCGTTATTGTATTTAGTCATTTAGACCATCAAAGTTCTCGGATGATCATATTATATGAGTAATTGTCTGAATCATTGTGTACTTACAGCCTCGCCTTCCAGAAATTTAATTATTGCATCAAAAATGAGTGGGTTGTCCTTTTGCAAAACCAAATAATGCTTGGCTCCAATCAGCTCAGCTCCAGCAAAACTTTCAAAACGTTTGATGGCATGTGAGCAGCTTGAAATCACGGCTACGGAGCTGCTTCCCAATTGATGTATTAATGCAAGAATAGCCTACGAATTCCCAGAGACAATATTACTCACACTTGAACCTTTAATTACTGGGGCAAAAATAGAATATTCACAGAAGAGAATAATGGTAGTCGTCAGTCGTAAGCTATTTTCCTAATGGGTGCCCTAGATCTGTAACGCAATAGGTTCTTTTCATTCTAGCTATAGTACAAACATTCCACTATTACAAGCTATCCAAATTAGGATGATCTCGGTCGTACCCGTTTCATATTAAATAACTTGTAGTATCTTTTTAGCATTTTTGTGAGGAAAGTTTATAGAAGATAATTCAACTTGTAGAATATATACTTGGATTCATCGAAGTATTTATACAAAATATAGCTTTAAAATATCTAAAAACGATAATGAAAAGGGTGTATTGGTCCCTGATTCGTATTAAATTTATTTTCAAGGTCATTGTGAGAAGATCATCTCTACAATCATCCATGACGCTAATTAAAAAACTCAGAAATAATTGCATAGTCATTTAAGGAGGGAATTCCCAAAACGTGTGAGACTCGGCGAGTCATAAACATAGAGCTTGCCTATTATAAACATGATACTGTTGTGATAAAAGAATTATCTTTTCACGATTAATTGTGTTGCTTCTGCACCCATGCCAAGCCAGGAGGGCTCGTAATAAGTACTATTAAAGCTCGCTTTCCACGCAGGTAAAACATTAATGAAGTTGAAGTAGTAGTAATAAAATGCAACGATGAAATACTACATAACATTACTTGATTCAGACTTGTATTCTACAAGCAGAAACCCTGAACCGTAGGCACTGAATAAATTTGGCAAGACTTTACCTCCGTCACGCTGGAAATATCAGGAGACGTTGTAAACACATTTGGGTGTTTTGACAGCAGAATTTCTGCAGCTCTGGGTGAGGTCACAATGGCAGAAATGTTTTCTCTATTTAGTGATTCCAAAGGTTTATCTATGATCCGTTCATTATTTTTGCTGCCAATGACAACAACCCCTGTAAGTAAAAAATTAGTATGTACAGTAAACGTGAATATGTCACTGTAGTATTCGACAGAAACTTAAAATTAATCTCATTTAAGCACTCTACTACATATTGGTTTACCTATCAATGGTTGTTCTGAATTTTTCTTCGACCAGTTAACGATTTCTTTCGTCTCTGATATTGCGATTCCGCTTTCCCCGCAAGTATCGTGGACGACAATATCTGAAAGATAAATAAAACGGAAACGTTCAACATATTTTAATGGCTGCGTTTTGTTCTACTCACATTCTATGAGCCCACGTAGTAAGTTTTGCCGGAAAAAGTTTTTGAACAGTATTCATTTTTCATGGTAAAGGTCAAATCGAATTTTGTTAATACCTATGGCAAATTCACCAGGCCAAGATTTGTTGTTAATGATTTCCGCTGCCCATCTAACTGCGGCCAATTGCTGGAAAGCGTGAACATTTAGGGCTCCGCAAAGTACTCGGGGTATGTTTTTTGTCCGGTTCGGCTGGCTCACAGCTTGATGTAAATCCACCAAAACGCCTGTATAATTCATAGATTAGTTGTTATTGCACTATATTTTTATGCTTCCGACCATTTCATGCTACGTATATTTTCGTCTGTAGCCTTTGTACAGCGCTGTTCGTTGTGAGGTTTTCTCTTTGGGAACGCTGATTGCCCTGACTTAAGAGTAATATCAAGCTGTTTTTTTTGAATTTCTCTTGTTAAAGTAAAGGTGAGTGTAGAACATGCGTTCAGAAGTACACGTATTAAGCAATAATGCATCGTTTTACGTAGCTATGTATATGTACCTACCCTGTGTAGCTTTGTACCGGTTGACTCGTTCTTGAGTAAATACATTTCCATCCTAAAATTTGTATAGTTATCCTCTTTCTCATTTTAAAAATAAAGAAAGGCGATTGAACTGAGGCACAGAAAGGTGCGAAAAGTGCAACCACAATGAGAACACTCATCTACTACGCCTGGTTTGGAAAAGAAGTGGGTGCCATTAATTTGATTGTCTCTATTACGCACTTCATTTTACCACTTGAAAGTGAAACTTGCTAAGTTTAGACACTCTAAACACGGTCTTGAAGATGCATAGCTAATGTAATGACCACAGCATGTCACGTTGTAGAAGTGGTATCAGTTGGTGACTAACATATGTTGACATTGTAAATACTCATCTACATATGAACAATCCTCGTATTTTAAACTCCAACGGATACATTCGCTGATTATCCATAATGAATTATTTCATTGATCATTTTATTGTAGGCAGCCATGAACATCTAGATAATTTTGACGTCATAGTTTTCACGGAGGTGAAGCTACATTGACCTCCGTTAGTATTATGTGCTACAGGCTGTGCTTCTAGTTTATTACTATATGAACTACAACTATTATAGTAATAAGCTCAAGCCCTGAGTACTACAACTGATTTTGGAATTTGTGAAAGCTCAGAATAATAATAAAAATGGCTTACTAAGAGGGAGGGCTTGATTCGGTTCCATTAATTTGTTACTTTATAAAAGTAAGGTTTATTCGTTTTTTCAAAATATTTTGTAGTAATGTCACGAAAAATTGCTTACCGACAGTTGCGCGTTGCTGATGAATCGACTGGGCAGACGAAGAATCCCAGAGCAGTAAACTTGCTAGAACGGTGACAAGAAACGATGACAACATGGTGAGCCTCTTTGTACTTCACATCTATTAAACAAAAGATAGAAAATAGTTTTATTACGTTGTCAGTTGTCACTGAGAAATCACTACGTGGTAAATTACTTAATAGTATACAACTTCATTATTTTACTTTGTATCGTTTTCCATGAGCGAATAAGTTTGCGGTGTTAGTAGTATACCTAAATTTAGTTCTCTGCCATTCCCATCCGTTTTGTAACTAAGCAGAGTATGAACACACACGGATTAAGTGAATAGGGATGTATGTATGCACTCAAAACTAGTGTAAGTGGCTGTTACGGATTGTTTTTTGCTCTGACATGTGTTTCTTCAAGAATTACTACAAAGACTTACTACGAAAGAATTGGCCCTTTTGTGTCGGGATATGCTGCAACAGATAAAAAATACAAAACAGAATAATTCCCCATTAACGCATCACATCTCACAGGCACTAGGGTTTCTCTGCCAGGTCGTACATACTCTATTCTTTAACTGTTTACTCTCACGGTATGTTCTTCGTAATATATGCTACGTAAATCATGTTTGTTCATGGAAGATATAATAATACCTACATAAACAATCATGGTGTGAATGGAACAAGTATCATCATCTATTTCTATTGATCCTTTTACAAGTTGCAGATGGGTGAAGAAAGATTTAACGCAGATTCTTTGACTTGCATTTATATAAAGTTCTTCCTAGAAGTCATGGAGGGTTGCCCATCAACATACTAGTGCATGCAGTCATGAACAGTGCATCTTGAATGACGGCAGAGGTTCAGTAAGCTTGCACTGTATAGAGTGTACGTTGTTAGGATTTCTTAAAAAGAAATGAACTGAAACATGTGGAGAAAAACACATTGGTAGCTATCTGCACACGGAAGATCATCATGTTTGAAATTATTTCATCTTCCGCTCTACTGATGGTCTGTATATGTTTTCTGCTCCGACACTCACTTAAAACTAAGTTTCTTGGATGCAATACCTTAGGTAGACGTAAAATGATGCATGCACCTTCATTCATAATATCCTCAGTAACAACCAACACATAACACATGGTTGGGGTATCCACCAAGTAACTCTTCGTCCATAATAACCTCTCGTCATCGTTGCACAACTATGCTACAGGGAAGACCAATAATCAAAGAATCTGTCAAGGTTCACCTACTCAGCATAGGTGCGTGAATTTTCCGGTTGCTCTACAATCTCCTTATGCATCATGTATTGTATATATAGGCACTGTACTAGTCACTTGTGCCATTCTAAAGCATCAGTGACGTAACTCATACATTTATAGATATAGATATATGTAACATCTTGTATCTAGCAATGTTCAGTACATCATCAGGTCATCCCTCAGTGACAAGTAAGCCTTGCACATGCTTCTTCTGGTACATTTATGTGGTAAGTTGGCCATTAAGGTAACTGGACATTACATCACTCCCCTACATACCTACAATGCTAAGTTTTAACGTTCTGCCGTTCGCTGCCTGCAACAAATAATACATAATAATACGTAACCAAATGCATGTGCGCGGCATAAAATGGTTCTTGTAACATTGTTGTGAGTGAGGGAGATTATTATCGGATCTCCAGTAGATTTACGACATGACATCTGTAAGATTTTGAGTTTCGTGGAGCTCCAAATATTTAGTTTCAAGCATGACTGACTTCTGTGATTCCGGTTCCAAATGAACAAAAAACTCCTGCAGTACATTCATAGTTCCTATAAATGTTACTGTTGGAAGTTAAATACAAGAACTCCTCTCAAATCAATTGAGATATTTCTTAATCTGCATGTTTTACTGCCAGAGCGTTGTTGTACAGGTTGAGCTTTTGCCTTGTTTATTTTGCTCTTAATATCATATTATCACCTTTAATAATCATTTTATTTTTCCTATTTTTTTTATGTATGCACATCTGATTGCACTAAGAACTAACTTCTAAATTTTCACTATCTTGTTTTTTAGTCCGCTTGCTTAGTAATATGTTTGTACCACATTTTAAAAACTAGTTGTCCCAAAATTTAATTACTCTATGCACATACACACGTGTTTTACTACAAAAAATAATAAACAATGTGCATATTGTGAGAATGGCATCCATTGAATAAAGATTTTATCAATATGAATTTTTTGTTTTAATTGTTTGATTAAACATAAAAATGCATATACATACAAGAGTTTATGTCTAGCTTTCACAAAAAACCAAGTTATGACGCATTTAACAAACATCCTTTGTCATCACGATACTACCGAAATGTGTTTATATCTTGTGACTTGTTACGACTGACGACACTGGAAAATCAGAATAACATATTCCTGCTGCTATATGATAGCAAATTGATACACGAAATATACTTTTTGGTTTAAATAAATACTGTATTACTTCATACAATTTGATACAACCAGTGATAGGGAAAGGAACCAAACCATAATCAATCTTTAATCACGAAGAGGTTGAAAATGCGTTCACAAAGCGTGCCTGACCGCAATGAGCGAACACTTATACCAAGTTTCAAGGTTCAGTAATTACTCAATACACTCAATACAGTCATCTTTATTCGATTTTGTCTTCTTTGTGTCTCTTCACTTCTATCTTCTTCGGCTTGATTACGTGCAAGAAGCAGCTTTTATGTGGAAAGGATCTCTTTATGGTGGATGAAATCTCATATTGTACCTTGCAGCCTTACTTTGGTTGAATTCAATTAGCTTCATTATCGTACAATTAAGTCCTGAAAAGCACTAAGGTCCTTTAATGTTTAGAGTTGCAAGCAAGTATTCACTCAGCAGATTCAAAATCTTTTAATTACAGTCATTACTGTTATCATTGCATTTACGGATTTTCAAAAAAAAGATCCGAAATCTCAAACACTGCTACAAACAAGCGCAACGATTACGCAATCCAAGTGAGAAGATTATGTATTTACAACTTTGTGCAGCATTTCTAATTTGATGCTCCTAACGGACTGCCCAAAAAACCAAAGATCTTTTATGTCTATGTGCAGTTTTATTTTGTAAACACTCATTTTAGCTTATACTGAAAGTATCGTGAGGTGTATTCAGTGTTGGGACACTTGGATGAATCTTGGAGACTTGTGCTCGGTATCTGTATTTACTTCGGTTATACTACATTACTGTAGTTTTACCTCAAGACTTCATATGACACTTTCCTCACATGTGATTCCTTGCGTCAAGGTGTCATGATTTGTGTACGGTTGGACAACAACGGCTTTACTGTGTAATCATGAAGATGAGTCCTTGTTTTCTGAGAGTTTTACACGTGTTCTCAGGCTCAGAAAAGTAGATACATAGTTAAAGTGTATGGCTTATCATCAACTACATGTCAGGTATGCCGTCACACCAATCAAAACCCATATACTCATGCACTTTAGCATTTATTTAAAATAATTGCGATCATAATGGATTGTCTTGAAATACAACAGAGTATAAATATTAGAAATTACGCTATACGATTAATAATATATCTCATCCCATACTTATTTCATGGCAAAAGATATATGCACACACACGCATATATAGGGTATAGTGACTTACAAGCATGCAAAAAGAGGTCACTTGAGAACTTTTGCACCTTAAGAGGGAGTATCCTTGAGTGTAATGAGTCCAATGAGTAGATGGACATAAAGTCTCATAGAAGTCTGTCGTGCCGCATTTAAGTAATATTCTAAGCACTCAATAGTGTGTTAGCGGAACGGATGGGCTAATGGAAACTCACCTAGGAGAAAGGAAAATATTGCTAATAATGTAATTATTTGTCTTTAAGTATCATGCACCCTTGTTCACACACAGGCTTTTGTGTATCTTAAAAAAGCCAACACATGTTTTAAATAGATGGGAAAATCTGCAAGAGTATTTACCCTGTGCATTGTATTCAACAATCAATGAAATCGGAAAACTAACGAGTTTTAAAAGAAATACATATTCCTATCAGGGTCATTCCCATACACTTCCTTTGAGTTTTAGTCCCAAGCATTTCTCATTAAAATAATTCATGTACGGTGGAATTCATACATGCCTGACAAGGGAATTACTTACAGCAACATGAAATGAAATGTTTCAGATAATCCTCAGACAACACATAACTGTGAACTAATATTATCAAGGAGAGTTACTTTTTCAGTAGACTGAAAAAAGAAAGTGAAGATTTTTTATATGCGTACGTACAAGCATTACGTTGCAACGATACAAAACATTTTAGCCCTTGGTTCAATACGTTCATGTTTAACATGACATTAGGTGTAACATTGAATGCTCATAGTGAAGAGTCACGAACAAGGCATCTCTGCATGATTCCAGAGATGTAATTACCTTGAAATCACACTGGGTGATAACAAAATATGAACTTGGCAAAACCAACAGCAAAAGTCAATATTTACCTGTTAAAACTAGCACAATAAATTTCTAGGGTCGAACAGCAAACTCTAAAATACAGCATTGGTGGTTCCTTTTTGTCCGCCCGTAATTTTTTTCTCTTCCTTTGTTGCTACCTGCCCTCGCAATTTTTGAGCTATACCAATGAAACTGGATCCACTACACTATCTAGGGAAGGGGAGTACATGATAGACATTTTAAATTAGTTTGTAGGTTTTTGAACTTGACGTTTTAGATATTTGTAGTTGTCATTATTTAAATTTTTAAAATTATTTAAGGTTATTTTCGACGGTGTGGCGCAACCTTTCCGTACGATCTTAAGAAAACCTATATATCGGGGGCGAAGCTCTTTTTAGGTATCTACTAAAGTAAATTTTATAATCTCAGATTGTCGTTGCAAAGTTTCAATGTCATAATTTCGGATGCCTCTATGGAATATATTACAAACAATTACTCATTTCCTCGTCGAAACCTATGATTCTTATTGTCAAGGAAGGCAGCTGACATTTAGGAGGAAGGAACTATGCCAGACAGGATTGCTACAGCTGACTGAGTATTCAAGTCTGTAGCTGTGACACGTACGTCGGGTGTAGCAGCTTCCGATTGCTTTGTGAAGTAATTTCTACTCAAGCTTGTCAGTTGGTAATTAAACGATAGTACCACGATGAAAGTGCAGCTGCTGTAGTTTGAAATAGCCAACATTAAGCTGATCCAAACTTTAACAAATACTGGAGTAGTCTTGTCGTTCAATCCAGACTGTATGTACATATTTACTATACATATTTACAGCTTACCTTGAATAAATACGCTTGCATTTTCGGTTGAAAAAACTATGGGATAGAACCTACAGTTTGTGCAAGGTGCCAACGGAATAAGGGCTTCTGCATGTTAATACAAAATAATTCTCGTAAAGGAATGAAAGTACAAACATTCTCCTCTCGAAGGGAATCGAATTACAAGAGTTTTAGTACATGGTGAGATATGAAATGGATTGCGAAAAACCATAAAAGCTATAAAGGTAGCAATACACTATTACTCTAATACGCCATTACAGCTCTTTGTGCACGAAGGAAATATTCCAATGATTAATTCAGGTTCCAATCACGGTTCTTGAATGGTTTATTGAACTATGTTATGAAACAACACGTAAGTTTTCACGTTGCTCCTTGAGATGCCTGACTATATTGTATATATATTTGATTATAATAATAATAATTCTAAAATAATGAATAGTGTGTGTGTTCATTGAGTCTAAGGAAAAATATTTTGATGAATGTGGAGGAAGGAACAAAATATAATTTTATGTATTGCCCGTCAAAGATGTACATACATATGTATAGTGGTAGAGGTTGTCAGCGTGAGTGCTCTGTAAATAAGTGAGAGCAAACGTTTTGCAGGACTTAAGAGCAGCGACTGTTCCAGGTCTTAATGGTTAAGAGGATTTGATAAATGGAGCATAAGTTTTATCAGGACATTTTTACGATACCCTAAGTCATATAAACTTCAGAGTTGCTCCAATGTGTCTTGAGCATTTAAACAATACGGGTGTAAATGCAGAGAAACCGGAGCTAACTACAAAGACTTTACGAGAGAGTGCTTCTAGTTTTCTCACGTCGGTTGACCAATTTTGTATTCATAATCCCTTGGCTTTACATCATTTACACGTAAAAACTACAAACATGGCCGGTTTTATAAAGTTGGTCAGGATTGCTCACTACTAGAGGTGGAAGGGAAGATGGGATATTAAAATATTATGGAAAATTTAATATTTTACAACTACCAGACTTACCTTCATCTAACTTAATTTCAAAAGTAGAACTTCAGTGTGATATTCAAAAATAATTTTCAAGTGGATGGAAGTTGAAATACATTCACTTTTCACTAAAAGAAATTAATTTTGATCAATCACAACGAACTGTTTGGAAAAATAAGTTTAAATATTGCTACAGTCTACAATATTTTAAATATCGCAAAATGGAAAAATAGCGGGCAATATTAAATTTACAAATAGACTATTGCTAACAGAATTCTCAATGGGCCGCATATTGCCGAAAATAAAATATTGATTTCAGTACTTAATAATAAATTGTAGCCCTTAAAGTTCTCAGATTCAAAATTTGCAAAAATGATTGAGCAACTATAAGTACAGATTTACCAACGATACTATTGATTTGAGTTCATGTTTGGAAGTTGGGCGGGGATCATCGTTAGTGTTTTTATCAGAGCTAATTTGGCTATTTACGTATTTCTCGTGGCGTTTCTCTTATTGCTAAAATTCAAACACCTAATGTTCATACACAAAAAAAGAATCTTAGAAACCATTGAGATTACAGCCGTTGCTCGAAAACCATACAGGTTACTACTGGTAAAGTGGAGACTTTTCCTAATCTGGTGCACACAAAAAACGCCAGCACACTCACCTAATAATAATGTCTCGTGAGCCGTATAACATTTCCTAATCAGCTGCCATCCAATTGTACTGCAATGCCGTTTGTATCCAGCTCAACTTTTTATTGCTCCATACCTTCTTTGCTTTTATTTATGCGACAACATATATACAGGGGTTTATCCAAAGTCTCGTATCTCGAACATGGTTAGAGTAGACAACTACGAAGTACGAATAGTGGACACATACAAAGACTTTCAGAGTCGTTCGAAATTTTTTCAAGAACAGCAACAAGTTGACAACTTGGAGTCGTCTAGCTCATCATCATTATTACCATGTTCTGCTTTACCTATCGGTGCATTTCATGAAACTTCTTTAAAAGCGTGTACAGCAACTTCCTGTCAGCATCAAAGATATAAGCTAAGGACATAGGTAGGTGCGCCGAGTGAACCAATGAAGTACTTAGGAATAGAATAAAAGCCTATGAAAATAAGCTTGGAACAGATTATACTTACCATGACCAGGTGTGACGTTCAGCTTAACTTCTTCTGTAACTTCACAGAGTCTATTTATCTACGTACATACGTATATGCTTCCTGTCCTTTTCTTTGCGTTAAAAGTGTCTACTCTCGATTCTCTGCCACACCATTTTCCTGATGCACGTATGTAGCATAACAGTGTCAGTGTGCACTGCTAATCTTCTGCATGCATCAGTCTAAACGATATAATTTCTTTGCCTGAGAGAAAACGAAGAATTTGTATTTTGTTCTTTCTATACAACCCCCGGCTTTACTCAATTTCAAATCCCTTCAAAACGGAAGTTTACTTATTTTTTGTTCTGTATATTTAGTTTGACTGTTACATGTATGTACAGCCATATCCTTTAATTTTTCATAACGAATGAATCGATTGAATTATATTGAAGACTTCACACTTCCAGCTCCAGCTAGTACAACAACAACAACAACAACACTTAAAAAACAATTTTGAACTTCGTTCTGTGATGTCTCAAGTCACATAGACAGACTTACACTTGCAAATTATTATCATGTCCGCTTCACTGCCAAGTACCTTTTTTGAAAAAAAAACTGGGTTTGAGCAATACACCCTCCGAACATCCAAAACAAACGACATGTGCGTCAGTTCACAAAATTAAAACTCAACTCAAGAAGCATGAATGCTAATGCTCACAATTGTTATGAGAAGTACAGACGTAAAGCAAAAGGAGTATATCCTTCGGAACAAGAAGCAACAATATTCACTGGCCGGTAAAAACATACGCTGTATGGATAAAAGCTAGCTTTTATTCTTGTCCTTAAGCTTGGCTGCGGCATAGTAATTGTATATTATTACTATACCACTATACTATGCGTAACAGTCAACTTTACTACGCCTCGGACCCTTACGATAAGGCCCATTTCCAGACCTGTGGCAAGGATTTGAGTTCGTTATTTTATACCAAGTTTCAAGCATTTCTTATAATCAAGGTATTGAGCGAATCATCACAACAACGTGGTGGTTATGCCTTCTGCCTCTATTTAAATACGGACATTGACGAACATCTATATATGTAACTTGTATAAAAACCTTTGAAGTAATTGTTACAGTTAGTAGAAATTTCCCAATGCAAACATTAGAAGAGTGCATGCTGCCAGGATATCTTTCTAGAGGCAACATGCCTGAATATACATTATGTTCAAGGATGGGGGTGAGGCATATATAGAAGTTGGAAACATGTAAATTAAAGCGTATAAGGAACTCGAATGCGCTTTATACGCAGACACACTCAATCATTTGCCGACTGGAAGCAAACAGTGAATACGATCGGCCGGAAGCAGGAAAGCTGCAGAATATAACAAATAATATTGTCTTGCTTTCATGCTTCCACCTCCTTGAACGATACATACTTACACACTATAGTGGTATGCACTCACAATTTTAAGTACAATAGTTTACTTAAATCTTGTCAAACAGAAGCTGTCTGTTGCCCCAGTTAGTCTGCATACAGCACGCCCGCGTTGGGGATCCATTCACAGTAACTGACTTGTTAAGTATGTATGTATATATAAAGTGTGTGTATATTTTTTCATCCTACAACTTTGATGTACTTCTGTTCAACGGTTACTCTCCCCTCATTGGACTTTATTTTGAATTTTCTCATGATGTTCACAAAACTGCATGTGTCTACCACGTTCGGCAAAGTCATTTGTTAATACGGATCACAGAGTTAACACAGTAAATTTCATTTGCACGTGTGTAAGAGTAGTTTTTTTTTTACTACGGAGAAAGGAAAAGTGTTTTGATGTATGTATTTAGATGAGAACTGAGTTCGAGATAAGTTACTTTTGTTGACACAAAAACAGAGTCCAAAAATATATTCATGAAGCTAAATTATGAACAAGCAAATTCGTGTCTCAACGTTTTATAATAATGATGTCTATCCGCAATCCAACAAAGTGAACGTTGAATTCAGACTCAATGCTACTTTTGTTGTGAGTACATATAAAAACCAAAAAACCGTATAAACGCAATGAAATTTCTCCAGATGCTACGTCATCTTTAAAGTGAGCTGTTTGAAGACCGTAGAGTCAATTACATGCTTGAATTCATCGATTGTAATTTAAAGGGTGAGCAATGGACAGTCGTGGCTGTCTTTACATGTCATGATTTCTGACGACGTTCAAATTAGTTGGGCTGAACAAGTGAGTTGTGTAGAACAAAACAAGCTGCAATATCTTTCAGGCAGCATCTTCCACCATTCATCAAACACATACATGTATGAAAGATGTGCTGTTGGTTATGCATATGGGCAATATTTATTTTGGAATACTGATTGGAAGTTTTTCTTCATAAAACAACTCTTTAGCTGCAAGAAAGAAAAATGCAAATCCTGATTATTATTGAAACGATAGTCACTGTTAAATCGGAATAAAAATAATACTCATCAATGAAACCAGCAAAAAGAATATAATGAATAGAATAATTAAATGTTCATACAACACAATTAAGGAATACTGCAGTATCCCTGGCGAGTTCTCTCACTACGAGACTGAGCTCATCTGTTGTTCATACAAGAATGAAAATCCAACTTATTCCCCAAGCACTAGAACCTCATTAATATGACCAGCAGAAAAAGCCAACGGCCTTGGGCTTCGATGAGATAGCGCTTTAGCTGACCACATGAAGGGAGTGAGAAATGAAAAATCTCAAACATTACAAGGTTTTAAAGATTCTTCATTTTATTTGTCGTAACAATGTTTAAGTACGAACGTACTGGAACTAATATTCCCTTAAACAGAATCATCGATTGTAGCATTAGATTTCATTCCCTGACATAATGACAGATTCAAGCTACATACATAAAGTAAGTAGATACATAGGTAGACTCATTTCTGTTGTTAAGAGTAACGTTGAACCAATGCAATATAATGCTGTACTGACGCTTATTCAGTTTTGACCATTGTATCGTTTTCAACTGCTAGTTTCAAATATACCGAAACGAAAACTGTTGTCCATTGACAACCTCAATCGCTCCTTGCCTTGCTTAATTATAGCGTTTTTACACTTCGATGGTAAATACAACTACATGTCCGGCACTAACGACAGCGTTACTAATAATTTCGGTGGGTAGACGACGGCCAATGTCAACGGTGAGTGTAATCAAAGACAACTTATTTTCACGCATAGGGAAACTCTACAGTTGACGGATACTGTCACCCACAATTGCAGTGGTTCAAAAACTTTTTATAAAAAGTACAGTATTAGTAGCTTATACTGACGATGAGTACAAACTTAAGGTGTAAGTTATAACTTCATCGAATCGAGGTATAAGTACATGATCTTAGGAATTTGCAAGCTGAACCCGAAAAAATATATCAGCTATCAGCATAATAATAACTGTTGCCAAATTATCTGGATTCAATGCTTTTCTAACTGACTTTGGACATTTTGCCTATTTATTGGACCATTAAAGTTGTTATTCAGAGGGACTGTGTCTCTGTAAGCAATATTGTTTTGTCTGCTGAAGATGGGGAAATCCCACTTGTGTGTATACCTTAGTAATCCCGTTTCCTAATGCAAGTACTTACGACTATGGTTGCTATTTCGTTTCAGTTACAAATCGATGAGGCAGGAAGTTCTAGCTCAATTACAGCAAGTCAACATGCTTAATCAGTTGCGTAATGCAATAACGATTGAAAACTTATCATTCTTCAGTGCATATTTGCTTTTCAGATGAAAGAGATTTATAAGCATGAAACAGCAGCTGGTCTACATTATTGTTTACTCTTAAATTTGTTGTTGACGTTTATTACAAGCGTGCACAGTGATCCGTGTGCAGATATTGTATGTTTGGGATATATTTGGTATGAGCAGGGCATCCCAATTTCTTCAATTAATCCCCACTGTGTGCGGTAGTTATTTCTGTATATATTTGTACATCATTTGAAAAGATTTCTGCCTTTCAATTTCCACAGGCTGTGTCGAAATTGATAAACATGTTTGCCTTGAGGTCATGTATATGAATAAAACATATCTTCATCGGTAGCACTTTTGCAAAGTCGATTAATCTTAAATCCAGTCATGCGATGGGAATGCACCACAAAAAGTAATTTGTCATAAATATAACAAAGGATTAGATATGCGCTCCATTGCCGACAATTTGAAAAATGTTAAACCTATTTATACAGAACTGTGTAAAAATTAGAGAGATGTGTACAGAACAGAGACTATCAATGTATTTACTTTACAACGGTTTACAAGTTTTGAAAAGAAAAATTTAAGTAACACTCTACACTCAGTGAAAACAATGCTATTGGAGGGATAATTTATTATCTCTTTTCGGTTGCCCCACTTGCAATTAGAAAGAGGAGAGAAAGAAAGTACGAAATAACTTTGTTTGAATAAATGCCGTCGGCTTCATACATAATTTGAGGAAATAAAGTCGTATTTCCCTAAAGTAAATAAATTAATTATGGTTGTTATAAAATCATTCACTTTGACAGTTTACTTCGACCAAACAGCTCTTTGTCTTATTATGCGCTTTAAAGTTGTCTCACAATCAAAACTAATGAAAGAATGAATTATGTGCTATTTTGTTCTGTATCAACGGTATGTTTACCGGCTTTGAATAAAATACATACGTTACCATAGACCCACAAATATTAAAGTTTGTCGATTCAACTGATTTCTTTTGATCACCATTAACATGTAAGCATTGTAAATAGATTGCAAAGACTCTGTTGGTCAACACACAGTGCCACAATACTTTGTGGTTTTTACTTAGCCAACTAAAATATTTTCTTTCGTATCGTACAACCACAAAAATACTCCTTTTGTCATCATACACTTCCATGCCATAAGTCATCCCCCAGCGAAGGTATCTCTACTTTTTTCATCATTATACCCTTGCTACCTGAGGCTGTGAATGGAAACACGGACTAGCCCAAAACAAGTCACATTATTATCTGTGATTTAGAGTATTTTAAACCTTCTTAGCGGATTTATTTTTTTAAATGCAAACACCCATTGAAAACAAGTTTTACTGTACCATATCTGCGGTAAGGTATCTGAGGTAAGGCAATAATACCATAAAGATCTATATTTTATCCGCATTGTTGGTTTATGCGGTCGGAATTCAGAGCAAAGTATAATCAGATTTCAAGATGCGTTAATTTATTCTTATCATAAAATCCAGAACGGTTTACCCTTAACTTTTAACGTTGACAGTTAAATATTTAGGCATGCGTGCATCGGAAATGTAACGTTACCGTATGCCGCAAGTGACAACTACACATAAAATTCTGTATTGTAAGCATTTTTGTGACATAACCGGAGGTGCTGAGGTTGAGCTGTAATTTAAGGAGGTAAAGTGGACAGGTTAAATTTTAAGATAAGCAGGCAATTCAATGTAATATTGAGCCCAACCCTGTCATTTGTGAAGAGCAGTAGTTCTTTTTCTTCAAATTTGAGTCCGAATTCCATATGCACACTGTGTTAACCAAGCAACGTACATTTAACTACTGCAAACGGTATGGCAGAGATGAAATAAAGATCTACTGGCCTAATAAAAGCCATATCTGTACCCATAAGTTTTTTTTACCCTGAATGGCTGATTCCGTTTGATGCTTCGAATCTACCTTTTATAATTTTAACAAACTTTCTTACACAGCATGCAGGCTTCTTCATTATTATTAGCATTTGTTGACGGCTACAATCGAATTAATTGTTAAATGAAAAGACCTACATATTTCCTTACGTTGATTGAGTAATATTATATTGAAAGGTGGGAGAGAGGGATTAAAAGAGCGAATAATAAAATGAGAATGAAAATTAGAGCCGACTTCTTCGCATAAGTTTGTAGGCCTTTATGCAAATGCACGCAAGGATATGGAGTAATAATTATTGATGTTCATCATTATTTATTATATTAGTGCAATTATTACACCTATCACAAAAATAAGGCCGAACTTATTTTGCAATAATGGAATCAGGTCTGGGAAATGCACATAGAGCTCTTACGTGTGTGATCTCAATAGTTTAATTATATATTTGGGTAATAAGACAATGTAACTTATCTTGTGATACAGGAGTTGAAACAATTATGAGAACATACTCGCACTACGAGGTAATTAAATAGTTGTTAAAAGTTGCTTGACACAATGCAACGTCCGTTCAAATCAAATGAATTATGTAAAACTGACCTAATAGCTACTAAAAAATCCACACATTAGGCTACGTTACACCATATAATACTTGACATAATACCTAACAATACGTTAGAATATTATTGTTGCAACATTGGCGTTCTGTGACGCTGTGAACCAGGCCCAGGAAGAGGGCGGGCACTGAGGATTTCACATATTCAGACAATCAATAATAATATACACAGGGAATCTGTACGAGCGATTTGATTCAATTATAAGTCCCATGTAATTAATTACGTGCCACATGCACACATTCATCCCTTTTATCGTCTTACTTTTGCCTTTCGACTCCGACGTAATGACATAACAGCCTCGTGCTAACCCAGTGAATAATTTTCACCTTTGAATTAATCCGCATGCAAAATAATTAGAGTGACAAGATACTTACTATACTACAGTAGTATCTACAAAATTGTGCTTCATCATGATTTTACATGTTCACATTCTATGTGAATACTTACCCATGTCGGCATACTACACAATAAATACTGCACTATCTATCTATTAGTACATAGATTTACAAGAAACAAAATAGCTTTTGGGACCACGAAAAAACCTACGTATAATGTGTAGCATCTTGAGACTACCATAATGGGTAAAGAAGGACAAAGCGTTGTTTTATTTTGATTTAATGGAGCATTACAAGACTTCCTATAGTCAACTACTGTGGCATGTACTGAATAGTCTCAGCCGCGTTTTTGCTAGAAATTATGAGTTCGGGCATGTACAGTTTAGATAGATGATCAGGACGACAAGTATTGTATCTGTACCGCATCATGCGTGTATTAAAGGACGTGAGTTTTGGAAACTACTTGATATTTCCAAGCTCGATTCGTGTAGTTTTGTTCTCCTGTCGGCTGTCGCCGGCATGTGGATCGCAGATATTCTTAGACTTGCATGCACATCTTTAATTTCAAACCCTATAGATATATATAAACAGTTTTCACTGAGTATTTACAAGGAAATAGCTTTTTAGAATTTGAAGATTGTTTTTGTAACAATAGTGTCTATCAAAGACCGTAATAATTTCTACCTGCTTTTATTCTACAGCAGCAATACCGGCAAATCTAAAGTTTTTGTAATGCTTTCTTTGTTCAAAAATTCATAAACCACACAAAAAATATTGTTTCCAGATGCTTCGTTGTTACAAATATCAAATAATACTTAATAAACTTTACATGCTTCCCAATGTCAGACTAGAACTAGTTCGCCTTCTGTGCACTAGTAAATCAGTTCACAAAAATTATGCGCAGAGGCAGAAAGAGTAGTACGGAACGGACAACAATGAGAAAAGCTCTGAAAAAGAGTGTATGTGAGGCTTCAAAAAGGAACGTACGTACTTCAAGATTGAAGCTAAATTAAAACTATAAAGTAGTCTTGCTTATTCAGAACCACCATATGCATATGTCCTTGATTTATACTTTAATTTTAACAATACACTAACACACTCATGATATACTACACATGCATCCGATAAATGTAACTTCTCGATGAAAATTTCCCAGGAGATTATTTCGCTCTAGTCTGCCCATCCGATCTGGATTAGATTAAGTGTATAAGAGGACTGACAGATTAAGTAGAATTGCTCGACTCGGTTGTTTTCCAAGTCTACAATTACAGTTACTACATTATACTAGATTTGTGCTCATTTAAAGTAAAAAAAAAAACAAGCCATTGAACGACAGGAGACATTCTAAACATGCCTCTTTAAACGTCGTAAGGGTTCATTACTACATACGTATGTAGGATATCTTGATGTATAATAACATACGTTCACTCAAAATAGTACTTATATCTGTAGATGTATTGTTGTAGCCTTGTAAACGTGAACTACTTGGCATACATGCATCTTTTTCGTCTATAAAGGAAACTGTCATCAACTTCTCATGGGGTTCCACTATCTCTGTATATCTATTGACAGGCGAAATTGTCGTATTGAGCAATTATGCCGCTTATAAAAATCGACCGTTCAATTCACATAGGTATTTTAACGGCTCAGAAGCAGTAATTATAAGCACACTTTAATTTCTAAATTTTTTATTAACTGTCAACGTCAAAATGGCTTACCAATATTCAATCAACTTTCATACAAGAAATATCGTAGTAGCATTATCAGCCCACTCTCTTTGATGTTTATGTGACAAACTCGTCTTTCGATCCTATGTAGATGAACTTGAGCTAAAGACAACGTGAAACTGTTACACCGAAAATCAGGTAAAACGCGTATTATTGGATGAGAAACACACTTTTATAGAACATCAACTTTCAATATCACTGTGTTAGCATTAGAATTGATGCGGATCTGTCAACAATCAGCGATAATAACTAGGGAGTCCTAAATAGAGACAAAATGCAGCAAGTAAACAAGATTTTGACAGCAAACAATAATGTTAGAAAACCTATACATATTATAAATAGATAACTACAATACTACCGTTATGTATACATATTTTCTCCAACCTTTAAACAAGCTTTTAAAGGACTTAATTAAATTTAAATAAAAAATAAGGTTGCTCAGTTAAAATAATTCAAGTATGTATATGTATCTATATATGTTTCATGTATCAAGATATTGTAAAGCCACCTTTCCAGGGTCTAAGAACTTGATATCGGAAAATCAGGTTTCTCATGTAAACGACAACCAATTGCCAAAGGCTATTCGTAGCAGAATCCTTATGTGTAATTATACTTCGAAGCCAAAAATTTTGTTGATAATAATGAAACTCAAAGTCATTTCAGGAAACTAATAATATTTCCTTGATAGGACGATATGAACAAAAAATTAATTACATTCTCAAGTTTCTCAGGGTATTTGAAATGCATTGTTGTATGTATCATTTGTGTGACGCACAGTATAAATCCTAGTGTACCTTTAAATCAAAAGAATCAACGATAATAGTAAGTTTCGCTACGCTCGGCTTTTCATTGCTGAAAAATAACGACCTCTCCACTTTATATTTCTCGGAATAATAAAATGTCTACAGCCATGCAGTGTATATACTATCAACTGCTACGATATTTTAATCTGATAGAAATAAATGCATTAAAAACATGAACTTTCTCTTGCAATGTACAGTTACAAATAGAAATACAAATAACGCCGATTAAAACCACCCTGTGATTTAGGCAATTGTACGAATCGAAGGCCAGCGAAATCATTGCCTTCCAGTAGTGAAAAATATTGGAAAGGAATGTCTTTTGTATTTGCTCGTCACAACGAAATGTCTGTATGTCTTGATAGAATCAAGGTATCTTAAAGCGTCAAGTCAGAATCCTTCGCTCCTACTTATTTCAAAATAATGGTCATTTAGACCAGTCAACATGGCCATGGACGTCTATTACAGACCGCATTATAGTTTATTGCATAATGAACCTATGTCCGGCAAAGGAACTACCGAATAATAATTACTTTAAGTAGAGTAAATGAGACTCAAAACAAATCATACAGGGAGAGATCGGGTGTCAGCTAGGCTGGAACGACTTTAAATGGGTTAGAAAAACCGTCAACTTTACACGCAAATTTCCCATCGTCTTATCAACCATTCGGCATGCGACTCCAGACGTATAAATGGATTATGCATACCGCATTTTTCAAATTCTAAGGTTTAATGTGTTTGCCCCCTACTCGGAGATGTATGTATATATACAAACTTAAGGTCGTCATTCGTTCAATCTTCCTGCCAGACGTAGTGCGCTTATATCACTTACGGTGCGAAATCTTTGCATGTAAATAAAAAGCCTGGGAGGGTATCCGTAATTACATGACAGGTAAAATTTGTATTTATTACTAAACATGCACCAAAACTTAGCTTAAAAGAGTACATAATATTATGACAACTGTCCATACGTGACGCGTTCGCCTATGCATGTAAACCTTGCCCTACAACAATCTTCAGGAAAAGTAGATATCAATTCAGCACGGTATTCCAGACTCCATGTGTGCAAACGAATATTACCGAACCTAATTTCAATCGAGCTAAGACCCAATAAAGTTCATAATGACTAGCCAAAGGTATATATATATATTAATATGAATATGTGTATAGACAGCTTCTGTATGTAGGAAAAGCTTCATGGAGGTCTCGAACAACTTATAAAAAATACAACCAGCGTGTGACATTAGATTAATATTTGATGCAAATAATAATCAAAACTGGCCTTATTGCACCTGTAGAAAATAATTGTGATACACAAAGCGAACGACAAAATATTACTGGACGAACTCACGGGTACAATAGTTTTCAGGCATATGCTCGATTTTCAAAAACGTGCTGGAGTGGAATTTCTTTTGATTGTATCGTTACGGGCAGTCCATTATTCTAGCTGTCACGTTGTCATTTCCTTCCTTCCCATCTTGTTACAAAGCTATTTGTTTGTTGCCAATATCGATAAAGGCACACACTCGGTCAGTCCCACGTCACCTTTTTGACGTTATCTGTGCTGGAAGCAGGACAAATCGAGCTGTTGCTCTCACACTTTTCAAATTTTATAATGTGCTTACTTTTCTATGAACTCATTATTCCTTGCCTGGCATTATTAATATAACTAATACGTGTGGTCTCTGTATACTTATAGATTGCAAACTCGTGACGTATTCAATGTACGATGCTGCTTTAAGTATTTTCTGAGAAGTAAAAGAAATACTGCAACTTTAATAAGAGTGAGTCATTCATTTCTTTTTTATGCTCATCTGCAGGAATTACCAGCCAATATTAATATGGAAAGATGCTTGGGGGAAACATTTTCAAGAGTTTTCCTTATTCACAGAATGAGCTTCACGTAGGAACGCGTTGGAGGCAAGAAAAATACATTTGTGAGTAGTTTAGAATTCATATGGGGAGCTGCATTATAAACATGTGTACACGTAAACTGACAACCAAAACGGATGTTTGAGTAAGTCCAAGTTAACTACTTACTTTGAATGCAAACGATTTCCAGGGGCTTCTCCGTGAAGCTTTACACTACATTAAAACTATAGGTATGCCCGTTACTATTGGACTGCGAGTGTTTGGTTTCAATGCTGTCGTATGCACAGATGTAACATGGAGTGCCTTTTGGTATGCGTAAAAACTGAAGCTTCCTAATTGTTCCCTATAAGTACATGCCTCAAATCTTATTGTTAACAAATGAGGTATACCTACTTGCAGTGTTTTTATATAGATACTAAAAGAGTATGCCAAATGGTGACCATTTTGCATGCAAGAGTTAAGCAGTTCCGTCGTGTACAATAAAGTTTTGATTAATTTGAGGCAGTTAGATTTAAATAGAATAGTTTCAAATTATTTCATAACCACATATGTCCACAAAACAATGATGACAAATTTCAGCTTGCACACAAAACAACTGTGTAACAATTTGATTGCCAAGCATGAAAAGAGTAGAACAATATGACACTGCATTCAAAAGAGTAGGCGTTTAGGAGATCATATTAACAATAACAAAAAGTCATATTACAAAGGCAGGAGTTATTTGTCTTTACAATTGTTTCCGGGCTAGTTGATATTTTGCGACAAATTTTGGCTAGGTACATACATACATTTAAGTGATGCAAAAGAAATTCTTGATCATTAGGTGTTTTAAAATCCCACTAATATATTAGTGCTAATCTCATCGTAAGCTCTGTATGTATTACATGAAGACAGACTAAGCCTCCACGTTTCTCCCAGTGTAGCTATAATATACAAAATTGCGTAATATGAAATAAAGCATATTGTTGTTTACTGTACCCACTTCCAAAGAGTTCTGCTCCCATATACACAAGTGTTACTTGTTTCGAAGGCAATTGGTTCTTTCCTGTGATTAAGAGTCTCCTATAATTACCTCACTAAAATATGTCTGAGTAGTGCCAACACCTGCGAACGCTATGGTTTTATATGTATCTACATAAATATCCGCGGGTTCATAAGAATAATGTGGAAATGACAGCAATGTAGTAACGCGGAGTGCATAATAATGACGTTTTGCCTGGAATTTTTCTCATTTTGTGAGTAAAATAAAACTTTCGATAGCTACTTTAGGCATTGCCATCAAGTATTCGTGACACTTAATAATGCGAACGAAATGCCGAGATAGTGAGTACAGTGGAATAAACTATGTATATCTTCAGTTCATCATTCAATGAATATTCTACTAAATCATGGTACATGTATATTCGTGATTTACCACAGGCACCTGAGGTTGCATTTTCTGTGGAGCTTCGCACAAGTATTACTATTGATTAGGATGTCTCAATAGCTTTTGTAATCATTACAGATTGTTAATGCCACCGCGAATGACTATTCTAATAGTACTTAAGCTAATTGCTAATATCATTTTAGCTGATATAGCAGCTTTCTTTTCACAACAAAAATTGCAGTACAATAAAATCAAATCCGAATCCAGACCAAAATAAGAAAAAATTCTATTCTAAAAGTTTATGTTTATGTATTAATATTATGTAGTAACTAAATTTACTATAATGACTACACTATACTACAAAAATAAAATGTTCCTTAAACTCACCTATTTTGAAGGCAACGATCCGTTTATTTTGTCCACAAGAAACAGCGTTACTTTTGCATTTACTTAAAAGTGTATTTTTAGTTAATACACTGTGTTCCAACCGACAAGAGACTACATGACACAGTAATGCTTTAAATGTAATTTTACCCTCTGTGAAGATGTATTAACTGTGAGACGGAGAACAGTTCACACACGTATATACTCTTGAAGGGTGCATGAGGCAACTGTCTTGACGTTGAACAGTAAGCAATCAAATGACTATACAAGAGGTATGAGCCACTGTTTAGTTAGCAGGTGTGCAGGACGAGAACCACATGGACCAAATGCGAGTGCGACTAGCACGCGACTACACAGATCATCCTTGGGGAGAAGTGGCAAAGTATGTTGTTTAGTACAGCGTTTGGTTTCGATTGGGGCCTCAGGAGTTGTAGAATACAAACAACTTAAGCCGAGGAGAGGATCCCCTATAGTTTTTTCCTACATGTGAGTGCTTGCTTTATTTCTTCGATTGTTTGCCATAAGAAGAATCTTCTGCGTATATTTGGACTTCGAACGTTTTCCCTTACCACTCCAAAGTAGAGCCTTTTCCTTTCCAGTGTACCTATACCACGGCAAGTCAACTCTAGAGCTTACTCACAAAAAGCTTTGAAAGAGAGAGAGAGAGGTTTGTTAGTGCACTTCCTCATCCACATCCCTCACTCCCGCCTTGCACCCACTTCCGATCTGACCTCAGCAACTTCAACAATTGTACCCACATGAACTTACATTTGCCGACTACTTATCCCATGTGTCATGCAGCATATGTTTGTACTCCTTAGTTACACTGGCAGACTCAACCCAATATGGGGTTCCCGCTGAAACAGAAAACACCCTTCTAATCTTGTCATCGATGTATCCAGAGTCCCGTCCAAACTCAATTAGCAGTGGGTAGCAGACCTTGGTTTAACACCAAATGTGCTTTCTATTACCCCTGCCATTGTGGCTAGTATTATTTCGAGTTACTTCAAATCCCTACGACCATAACACAATAAGTACTTCAGAATTATTATTATGCTCATTATTTATAGAAATATAGCGATTTCCCGGAGTTATGTGGCTCGATAATGTATTCATACGAAAGCATATTTGCATTAAGACACCAAATTTCCAAAGTTATTAATGGGAGTAATTACAAGCCTAACAGCTTCTTGTCATTACTAACAATAATTATTTAACATCACAATGTAGACTGAAACGACTAGAGCACATGAAAGCAGTGCACCTTTTCATGCACAAGAGCAGTTCATGCCCGATGAAAAATCCATTTTGTTATGAAAATAGATTCCTTCATTTAAGCAAGTAGGACAAAGAAAGCATTGATGAATTCAAGGAAACGATGTAATACAGGCTTCTATTGGCACCTGCTGAAACAGCAGTTGGTTTGATAAAATTGATGGTTTTGAGTACACGTGGCTGACAAGCACATATAGGAATAACACGTTAATAAAGTCACTATTATTATTCATTTGTATGTAGTTTACTGGAATCCAAGATTGGAAAGAGTTGGAGTGATTATCTGTATATGCCGTGGATACAAGATACAGTACAAAGGTTTATGTATAGAAATAGATACTTAGAAGGTGCGCACACTTGAGACACTGAAATTGTAAGTCAGTCAACGTTCAATTATTGCTAGGATCTATTCATCATCAAAAGCAACGTTCATTCATTGATTCACGTTCTCTTTCTTTATTCCTTCTGGCGTTGTTTTCATCTGTCTGTATTCTTTTATTCCGTACATGACCATCTGCCATCCCGAGCGTCGCTTATGCAATACGTACACAAAAGCATGATGTGGGTTTGGCCTCGCACGGACTCGGACTCAGAACATCATTTACTATTCTAAAAGTAACTGAAGTATCCAAAATTTATATTTTTTACACTGCCCCGGTGATACTACACTTATTAGTGGGATATGAGCTAGGTCGTGTAAGAGAATAATACATGTAATAAGAATCTTCTTTTTCATTATTTATTGATACGTCAAAAAAGTTCGTAAATCATAATCTTATATCCTTTTTGCATATGTCAATATAGGTTTGCTGCGAGATGATATAATTTATTGAAACAACATTCGACACTATGCTATGCTAAACATTTACTGAATCTCTAGGTAAGTATACTATTGTTAATAAAAACTTCCTTGCTTGAGTTTAGCAACTCAACAACCATTGACGGATCATTTTTTCTGTTGTACTTCTCTTGCAATGGGATAGATTAAAATTATATTCAGATGCGGCTACCTGACAAAGATGGCCATCGCGTATTTAGTATTTCCTTGATTTACAAAAGCCAAACCATTTTTTAGTATCCAATAATTCACACGGTTTGAGCGACCTACTCCATAAAAGCGCCAATAGCTATCTGTAAAAGATTCCCGTTCATAGGATAGGAATCTGAATTGACATTATTGCGCATCAAGTCAATTATACGAACCGTAGTAGTATAGGTGACCGAGAGGTAAATGAAAAAATGACTCAGCGTAGATTTATAGATGTCATAATTTGAAGAATAGTTCCGTATTTTATTTTTGATCAATTTTTTGTCCGAAATTGTAACATCATTAAGAGTGAATGACAGCCATATTAAATCTCGTATCAGTATTTTATTAACCAGATTATGTAAGCTTACACTATTTGGTGGGGCATGTATGGACAGAAGTGAGTATTCAATCCAGAGGTAACATCGCATTATGTAATTGAAATAATGCAATCAAAGGATTTTTACGATGGTAAAACATTAGCCCATCCTTGGTCAACCAGAATTATGAATTCCCTTTATGTAGGGTGAGTATGATATTTTATCACCTTAATAAAACATTGCATATTTTTGCAATAGTCTAGTTCTTCAGTTTTTACTGCTTTATTAGACCAATTGAAATTGAAGTAGCCATACTGGTATATCTTTTTGATAATTTTTTTATTACTTGAACTCATTTTTGTGCAAACATCGACAGTGACACCCATATGTGTATTTCCTCCTTATTAATTTATCATTCATGTATCTTCATCCTTCGCAAGTAAGTATACATACCTGTAGATACGTTTAGTGCATAATTAGAGTATACACAATGAGTCTAATATTATAAATTATATTTTCGTCGCAAAAGTGGTGCCTTTAACCTCATGCGCGTAAAAACATCTTTTAGTGTTTCTAAACCAAACATCCCGAGAATATGAGATACCTAGTTGTATTTTTGTGTCAACATGCGACCTCTCCAACTTCTCCATAGGTTACATGAAAACAATTATAAATAAGTAGTAATAACAATTTGCTCCATTCCGAATTGTGTTGGCTAATATGCATTTACAAAATAAAATTTTCTGGATGGTTGCTGAGTATATTTACCTTCAGCCGAGAAATAGCTGCATCATAACGTAAACATATCGTTGACATGCATGTATTTATCCTAAAAAGATGTGCTTGAGATGAAACGTATTTCATATATTCATAAATATACTTTTCGTAATAAGCATTCATACTACAAACTTGTACTGTACGAGTTTTGAAACCGAGATTGGACTTAAATATATTACCATAATATATCGTGTTGGATTATTACATAGGAGCGTATAATCGAATACCTATAAACATACATGTACTTATTATTCTATATATCAACTTACTTATATATATACTTTATATAGTACTTACTTATATAGTACTTACATATCAACGATTTTATTTGTTATTTGTTGGGGGAAAGTGAACAATTCTGATGAACGGCATGTTTCTATACATGTATGTTGTATGTATGCACACATTGAAGAAGCACGGCTACTTTGAGACATTGACAACCGTGAATAGTCACATTATTCTTAAGTTATTTAGGATGTTAAAATCGTTTCACTCGTAAGTATACGAGAGTTAAGTGTAATTTACAGAAGCCTCAAAAACATTTGTAAGAGCTACACTAGTTTTGATGTTTGCATCCAGTATAAGGCAGGATTTCACAGAAAGTGAAAAAATACATGTGCGTATTTAATGTTCAGATTCAAACTCAAAGTACTTGTAGTTTAGTCAAAGTTGATGGAAACTTTGTAGTTTAGTAAAACATACACGGTAAACAGTCTAGCGTTTGTTGTTTATAATAAAATTTATGTATGACTAAAGGTGAAGACCAACAGGATAAAGGCATTTTACATCAACGTCCAATGTATGATTATGTTGTCACTGTCACTGTATAAATTTATATACATACCGGCTGTTCTCACGGAGTATTGTGTTCATTTCATCTTTAAAGTACGAACTTACCTGAGATACGAGCTGACAGTATTTTTTTAAACATTTATTATGTAAGTCAACTCCACCATAATCCCACAAAATCTTAATGCGGAAACATGTACGATGAAAGAGACAGATCCTCATCAGATTTTTCTCATCCCAGAGTATTAAAATTAACTTGAGAGAAATTTACGTATACTGCTTTGCTTTGCACGAATTTCTAAACTAATAATAGTTTCTTTTTTTTTTTTATTATTTAGCACTAATTATGAGATCTTAACCAACCAGTAACTATTTCGCACATTTTGCGAAGAACCCACTCTATACATACACAACAACGGAATACCATTCATCATAAACCAAAGATATTTAAGTATAGAGGTAAGTATGTATAAATAATTTTGGAGATGAACAACAAAACTTAATATTAGTGAAGAAGTGAGATGTTACTTTGCCATCACCTCAACCCGTCCCTATGCAAGCGATAAAGATGATGTACAATGTCGTATATGGAAACCTCACCCAAGTAACACAAAAGCTGTAAAATCTATTACATCATTTATTTCCACACTTCGTGGACAAGATGAACGGTTAGGCTAAACATCATTTAGAATGGTACGATGATTGTTTACATTCAAATAAATATATAGATATATATACCTATGCTCATGACCCGTGTCAACAGGAACTTCCTTAGATGCAACTTTAATACTTACATTTACTGTTTACAACCATGTGGAGTACCAAATACACATGTGTATTTATGTGTATACTACTGTACATTTCGCTAAGTAAACAAGTATCAAACAAAATAAATACTTTCACAACACCATATAAATGCTACCTAATTTTTACCTACACTTTAATTAAAGCGGTAACTGGCATGTTTTCTGTAAGGTTAAAGCGTTATAATCCATCTCAAAGCTGCCTGCCGCCGTTTAAAACTAATAATAATTCAACATCTTCACGTTCTATAAAACTTATGTAAGGAACAAATATTCATATAGTAACCGGCGTGTAATAAGTTTTAGGATTTGGGAATCCTCACTGACCTTATCGCCAGTGCATGAATAATTATGATAATAATTTCATCAACACGAAGAAGGGCAACCTACGAAAATCAGATATAAATAATTGATGTAGTACGGAAAACCCAGTTGAAGACTAGTACTTAAATTTTGACCCTGGTTAATAGGATAGTGAGACGCTGTTCAATTAAAATACTAAATAAACAACGACAACAATATATATTTGGAAAAAAATACTCGTTAAATTTTAGAAAGAGTACATGATGTTATAATTTGGAAGAGAATGACAACAATGGTTATGAATAGCACTTCGTGGGATGTACTTACATGCAGCAAGAAACAAGTGATCATAAGTTATCACCCATAGTTATACTTCTAAATTTATTTTGTCTTCATGAAGACCAACAGTCTCTACATACATACATATTTTATTCCGGAACCAACTAATCAACAACTTTACAATATTTTTTTGAGAGCTCATTACAGCTAAGATGGATTCTAACATGTGACGATGCAGCTATCTCGTTAGGTGGTCTATATCTGTATTTCATACGCATGAACACTCGTACGTCGACGTTATTTATAATTCATCTAAACAAGACGGAAAAATGACTGGAAAAACGCAATAACGCAAAATTCGAACACTGACGCCGATGTATTTAGATTTCAAACTACATCATCGTTTCTTTATTGACTTTTTAAAAGCTACTCTCAATTGTCTCAAGAGTCCAAGCCGGTGGAGCTCGTTTATTTTTTATTCATTATTTTTGGAAATTTATGATGATCCAGCTTCCAGCTTCTTCCTCAGGGATTCTGGCATTTCTGCTGGTGGGGGACGAGGAATTGCTAATGCTACTTTAACACCATCGTAGATGAACCATTGAAGAGCTGTCAAGGTACCAATCATGATAATCCTAGCAGTAAGTCCCTTCCACATGGCAGCGAAACCCAGTTTCTTAACAACGCTTCCAACAGAGGCTCCCTTATCCTGATTCAACTTTGACACAACAGTGTCAGCAGGGTGAGATACAATAGCGCAGAAAACTCCAGCAATGTAACCAGCAGTGAAAGTAACAATCAACTGTTCGCCCTTAGTACAATCGGCACGGGGCTTTGGAACAACGTGTCTAAAGAGCAAATATCATGTTATTAACTTACGTGACTTACAAATCTGATCACACCTGATTTTCAATTTCAACCAATACAACAGAACTATGTTACTATACTAGTGACATTATTAAATAAACTTACTGGTAAAGCAATTCAACAGTTCGTTCAAAGCAAGCGAATTTCATCATAGTGTATGGAATCTGCCTCATCCAAAGAGGTACTAAAGACTTGTAAAATCCGGAAAGACCCTCTTGTCCATAAATAATGGGAAGAGCTTCTCTCAAAGTAGTCGCAAAACCTGGTTGGGTTTGGACACGTACCTGAAATAGTTCCAACATTAAATTTAAATTTCAATCGATTTTCAACTGTCATCAATAGGTTAGTTTAAAAGCTGGTTTCGGTATTTGTCCGGAATGTTCGAAAGCTCATAGTTTAAATGAAGACGGACATATACATTTTGTCCTGAACTCCCGTGATACAAGCAAAACAAAAAACATTCCAGGTATATTGCTTTCGCACACTTATGACTCATTCATCTGCTACTAAAAAGTAGATGGATCTAAGGAGCGTGCATAGCTGATTGTGAACTATCTAATAAAAGTAAATACAAATAATCTTTTAAAATTTACTTTGACAGCCTCCATAGGACTGAGAGCGATGTCAGCGAAAAATTCAGCGGATGCAGAGGCAGCTAAGTACAAGGAGGTTCTCCATAAGTAAGCGTTCTCTTCACCCAGGAGATCCGAGTACAGGACCTTGAAAACTTCGTAGAATCCGAACTTACAGAGACCCTAAAAACGTCGGAAGTAAAAGTAGTAATTGAATAGTGACTGCAAATAACAGATACAAACAACAGTTTCTAGATGATAATCAACGTTTAATACCTGCATGGAGTACCCGATGAGAGTTGGTGCCCATCCCTTAGCAAGACCTCGGGTTCCATCCTCTTTAATGGTTACCTGAAAAGCACGTAAAATTGTTAATTAAAATTAAACGAGGATTTTAATATTTGTAGAAAAATTATCCAGTTCATGTGTAATCGACTAAATATCGGTTAAATAATAAAGATTTGTCTCTTGCTTAAAATCATTAACAAAGGAACTCACTCTAAATCCATTAATGATGTTCTTGTATTTGTCAGGGTCGACCTGGAGACGACATTTGACCAAGTCCAAGGGAACCACAGCGGTGTGGGTTAAGCCGCAAGAGATAATACCACCCAAACCACACAATCCGAAGAATTTCGCGGATCCATACTCACAGGAGTACACCTCTAAAATTTTAAAAGGATAATTTTACAACCAATAATAAGTTTCTAATAGAAATAATAATAGTTTCTCTACTTTGACATTTTAACAAATTATATTACAAAATTATACATACCTTTGGGTGCAGCTGAGGCAAATGCAATATTCCTTGAAGGAACTACAGTTGTCCTGGGCAGTCCCAAGTTTTCCCCGCTGCTGCATCGTGCAGTTTGAAATGGGGTAACGAAGGGGTTGGATTTAGCCAAATCAAAAAGTGATTCAATCATTTTGCTAGTCCTGTAGCCGGGAAATAATAATAAAAAAATCTATTAATTAACGAATAGAATATATTCAACGAGATCACAAGTATCCTGGATGGTCCAAAAGTCCCTTCAACACCAGCACAAGAGAGAAGGTTACCACGACCCCCACGATGCAGCTCTGCCGAAACTCTACTATGCTTGTCAGTATACATGTTGCTAGGATTTCCCGAAATCATGTATTAAAATGTGCTGTATGCATATAATGATGTACATTTGAGCATTAACATGCATAATGTCATACATGATTTTTGCTCTTGTTGGAACAAGACACGGTTTATTTTTGGCCTCCTCTATACACATGGTCTACATTCAGCAGGATGACACAACTAACCTACTTTAAGTCAAACCAAACCTACAGAACTATGATTACCTAGGAGTTCTACTATTGGCACTAGCGCACTAAACCCATAAAAAACTGGAGTGTGCAAGTATTTAGAAGGATAACAGCTATACACTTATATGATCACTATCACAAGTTTTCAGTTTGTACACAAATTGTACAACATGTGCCTATTTTGTATATCCTCTCTCTCTTTAAGTCATAAGGTGGCCTCGTGATTTATATTCAATGCCACTGCTCATGCCGTGTTCATGCCCATTCGGAGTCTAACAAAAGCGTCAGAGAGAAAGAATAATACATAACTTAATTTCAAGATCAACCTTCTTCATAATTAACTTTTATGAATATATTTTGAACCGCCTAACATACTTTTAAGCTCTAACAAAACTGAAGCAGGACCCTCCCAAACTCCGAACAACCTCCAAAGAAAAGGAATATATGCCCGGCTACAATAAATTTGTATCACGAATTAAATTATATTACATGAAACATTGATTACTGAATACCGAAAAATATTATAGAACCATGTCTGAATGATCCTGGATAGAAATGATCTCATTATACAAACTACATCACATTAAAATACAAGTAACACAATAAATTTACTCACGTACTCTATTCTTAAAATCCTATATACCGTGAATACTCGATCAATAATTAATACTAAAAGTGTACTACAGATCTCCATTGTAATGGAGCTCTACAACATAGTAAGACACTGCCTTGCTCCTGTTACATAATATATAATATGCAATAATTAATAAACGTCGACTCGCATCTGTTTAAGCGATACTCTTCTTCCTGCCTACATAAATATAGAATAAATAATATAAATAAAATCATTTAAAATTATCCGGTAGCTCATAAAAAAGGTCTACCGGCGAAAAAAATTATTTAGGTTAAAGATTTCCTTCAACAATAAAAGATGTGCAATTTTATGACCAAACTCAAACTTAACAATAAGGAATAATGTAGCAACTGTGAAAATAAATTAGCATTTCGTTACATTTATACAAACCTTGAAGATTATTTATCTTACAAAAACAATTTTCAGTTTAAAATGTCTTAAGACAAACATGCAATACTAAATGAAATGCAGGATGACCTTTGCCCTACATAGATTTCAACATTCCAACAATTCGAACATGGGCTTCTCCCTCAACCTTTCCCTTGTACACGTGTCAAAAAGCCGGAAACTAATGTGGAATAAGTAAAATAACTTAATATCTTTTAAATTTCTCCTTACCTGCTTGACTGTGTCGATGAAAAACGGGTGGATTTATGTGTCAATGTCGGACGACAACTCCTGTACCTCTCACCTGGGCAAGATGGAGACTTAAAAAGGATGAATATGTGCTTCAGACTTTCGCAGCTCCGGCAACTCCCGTGCTAAAAAATATGTGCTTTCAGCAGTACAGCAGAACTCCATAGTGACGATCTTTGGTTGTAGATGCCGCTTCGGAGGCCTCAGACTTGATTTTGGAAGCACTTTCAACGTTTAGCGTTTAGTAGTCCGACATCACAAATCTGACATTTGGAATGTCCGATCCATTCCTGATCATAACATACCTATATAGGGATATCTTTCAGGGTCTTTTTGTGTTGTCCTGGCAACATTGCCCTCTTGATCCATTATATCTTCTTGATTAAAATAGATCATCTTCCTGATGAAAAGGGACCGTTTCTTGGTCACCATGGACCATTTCTGCATCAAAATAGATCATGGTCTTATTGATCAAGGACCGTTTCTGGATCAAAATGGACCGTTTCCATTCTTGGTCTTCTGGCCCAATCGACCTTATGTTCTTGATCTTTTCCCCTTGATCTCTGGACTTCCTCATGGAAACTGAAAATAAAATACATCATTTGTTTGATAAATAAAACTCATTTAATTTTTTAGGATTTTCGAAAACCTTTTACCATTAAAATATTAAATAAAAGAATAATAAAATACGGAAAAAAGATCTTAAACTTCAATCCGGTTTGACAGATTGGGTTCACTAAATACAGTAAGGTTTAAGTTTATACCGACAAAAACATTTACTGAGAGGATATAATAAGCTAGATTAATAACCTCCTGGACGGGATTTCTGGATGGAATTTCTGTATATTTTTATACTCTATAAGATATTCTGATTCTGATTTATTTAAAAATAGAATTAAGCGTCGCTGTACTGTATGCTTCGGATTATTTGAATTAAAATATATTGATTTGACTTGAACACAATTAATTATTATACATTGCATTACTGGTATAAATATTTCAGGATAGCCTAACTTAAAAGGCTGCAGAGACAATTTTTTTAGTACAGCCATACCGGGTTTAAAATTTTTGCATTTTATTGACTCAGCTTATTACCGACTGAAACAATGAATCTAGCGTCCAAGGGTTATGAAACACCTCGTAAAAAGTTTAGAAAAAGCTTTTCTCCGGCCAAACCAAGAGTACACCCGTCATTTCAGGACTCGGGTGACGGCGATGGGAACGCCGATGACGCAAGAACATCTGGCGTGAAATACCTTTCCACCCCTGAAAAGCCCGGCAGTGATCCCAAATCTTATAGGATTATACGTTTAGACAATGGAGCGAAGATAGTATTAATATCAGAATCGACAGGAATCGGGGCGGGGACGGAGGATAAAGTTAAGCTGCCCTATATTTCTGACTGTAAGAATTATGAACTAAAAATGTAATTAATTATCCACGACGGCAGTACAGTTTTGTAAGCGCCATCTGTGTTATCATTGTACTGTATCATTATTGACAAATGTATGTCTGGTAAATTTCATGAAGCGGGTAGCGTTGTGGTGGGGCAAGGCAAGTCAGAAGCTGAAACGTCGACCACAACACATTTATTTTCGGATCATTGCTGTAACTGTGGGGGTGGATTCTATTCCAATAATGTCACCGACTGCATGACTTCCCTAGATGGAGTCCTAACTGTTCCGCCGGATTTCAGTGATAATTCTAATGCACGAATTAACAAACACGTATGGTACACATACTTTATGTAGCTTTAAGGAAATTTCTGAGCTACTAGTAGTTGAAAAAATAATGAATTACAACATTATTGAATTGTGTACATAGCCATAACATACTCATTAATGTTTTTCTAGATCTCCTGTGCGGTTACAGTGGGATCAGGATTTCTAGATGAGCCCAAAAAGTACTGCGGACTTGCTCATTTTTGTGAGCACATGGTATTTCTGGGAAGCGAAGGTCATGATCTGGATGATGAGTTCATGTCGCTGGTTAGAGTAAGTGTGCGCTACAGATTAAGTGGCGGTAGCACTAATGATTCAATCATCAGGGATGGATTAATTGTTTTGGAATATATAGGAGTATGATGGAGATTTAAATGCATGTACAATGCCAGAAGCCACACATTTCTACTTTTCAATCTGCGACATTTCAACAAATAATACGAGTATTGTAGATCAAACTCTGGAAGCCTTTTCCCAGTTCTTTACCCAACCAAAATTTAGCCTTGAAGCTATTAAGAAAGAGATCAACGCTCTCGACCACGGTAAATATCCTTGTTAAAGGTATAATACTAATGAAACAATATGTTCGAATTACTCCGAATTTCGAATGTATTTATATGTCACAGAGTTCCGAATGAAGCGAGCAAATGACATTGTTAGCCGCTTGGAGCTTCTGAAACATACGGTGGATGCAAAGGATCACCCCATAAAAAAGTTCTTCTGGGGTGATAAGAACACTCTTGGTGGAGACGGCTCTAAAGAGCATTTTCAGGACTTAAGGAACCACCTCATTCAGTTCCATAAGGAACACTATGTTGCTCCTAACATAACTGTTGCTATACAGGTACTTATTAATATTTTATCAGCTTGTAGTACTCCGGAAATGCATGTGTTATTTTGCTATTTCAAAACGAATGTGCAAGATAGACAGTGAAAAATGACACTTTATTAAACCGTAGGGATGTCTCTCCTTGGACGAACTGGAAACTATGGCTGTTCGATTTTTTTCGAAACTGCGCCCTAGTCCATCACCTTCTAAAGACGTTCCCGAGGATCAACGAGATCCATTCGGAACAAATAAATTTAAAAGAATTTACTACGTGAAGCCAGTGGGAGCATTAGATTGCGTAAATAAACTACATAGATACATGTTTTGCAAGCATTCAAATAAAGAACTACATGACATATTAAAAAACTAATAATTGTAGCTCTATCTTTCCTGGCCACTTCCCAAATCAGCTTGGAGCAACTACATAACGAAGCCCTTAGTGTACGTCAACTCCGTAATCTCTACGGAAATCTCAGGGGGGTTGTCAGATGTCCTGAAGAGAGAGTAATACATACTTGCTTTATAACACAAATTACGGCTTTATAATCCCTTCTTAATCTCACTTTCATGAAAAAACAAATCCACTAATAGATTCTTTCCCTAATCAAATTCTGTATCACATTTAGAAAACTAATAGTTGAGCTTCAATCTGGTGCCCAGTTGATGTCAAAGTCGAAATATGGAATATTGTTCGCTCTTAAAATGTATCTAACTGACGCTGGAATCCGGGAGAAAGATAGAGTAAATCTCATTTAACAATAATCTCTAAACCATACTACATTACTGCTTACAACAATAAAACAAACAATCTTGCCAGGTGATTCAAACAGTATTCAGATACTTAGACACGATTCGCACTAGAGGAATCAACCCTGCGATGTACAAAAGTATGCAGCTCATACGCGATGCAAACCTGACTAATTATGGCGATCACCGTCCTCAGATGATTAACGTGAAAAAACTATCGAATGCCTTGCAGCTTTATCCACCGGAACATATTTTAACGGGTGATGCGAAGCTCTTTAAGTTCGACAAGAAAGCCATCCTGCAAGTTTTACAAGGGCTCACTCCAGAAAATATGAATGTCATGCTTTATTCACACGGCTTTGGCCAATTCAACTTTCCTCATACAGAAGAAAATACAAACTGCAAATTTGATTTCACCGGTAAGCAATAATAAAACGATCGTATTACGGGTTCTTTTCGGTCTAGTAATGACGCTAATTGCTTCGCAGACATTGACGATTCAAGTCTGAAGTCGTGGAAGAATAAATCAACTCGAATTAGTTTTGCCGTCCCGTTTCGAAAGAATCCATTCATGACTACCGATTTTACCACACTGAATTATAAAGAAAACAACAAGCCTGAACTAAGTATTAAAAACCTCTTTCACTCAACAAGATTGCCATCCTAAGTTAGTTAAAATAATCAAAATGACACATTCTAATGTTAACAGTGCCAGTAATGATATCAGAGAAGCTTATAGCAACCTTACTTCCTCTCAATATGAAATTTCCCTTCGGCTGCTTTCACTTGGTAGTGCAATCGCGCGGTGGGCGCTACTCCGGCAATAGACAGGCCTTATTACATTTATTTTCTACCATCCTCACATTTGAAATGCGGGAATCCATCGGTTTGGCCAGTGAGGCTGGTATCCAATGTGAAATCGAACCTGAATCGGATGGAAATTTGCATATTAAGGTTTGCGGATATGATAAAATGGGGGCCAAATTGGTTCGGGATATAGTCGACCGTGTTGCAGAAATGCCGCATTTGGGAGATCAAACATGTTTTGAACTATCCAAGGAGTATTTACTCAAGATGATGTATGCCACAATTTTGTCACCAAGCGCTTTAGCCGGGTACGTGGCAATTTATTTAGGATGTTCTTCGTATCTCTTCTAACCCGCGCACATGGTAATTTACCAAATTATATACTAATTGATCCACGTCTATAACCATTTTAGAAATTTATTCTCTCGAGCTTGCAAATGGGGTGACCAGTCAATATTAGAAACCCACGCTGCTCTAACTAGCATTGAATTCAATGAGTTCAAGACCTTCGTTAAGGATTTCATGGGAGAGATGAAAATTACGCTGCTGGCGTTAGGCAATTCTCATATGGAAGAAGTTACTTGCATAGCAAAGGTCGTGGATCGCATATGCTACAAAGCTTTAAGTGACAACTCGCAAGCCATTGTGGAAAAAGTAAAGGATTACATAAAGATAATATTTTCAAAATATCTTTCTACAAATTACCTAATGCAGCATCTCCCCGTGCTTTACAGTCCCGTCCTGTAAACTTCCCGGCATCCAAATTAATTTGGCGGGTGGACAGCATGAATAAATGTGGAACCACGTCCACAATAGTAAACTACCACCAGTTCTCGGCACTGCAGCTGGACAATTTTATCTTGGCAAACGTACTTTTGCGGATGATGGCACAACCCCTTTTTGCTGACCTTCGTACCCAACGATCCCTGGGCTACGCCGTCAATTCCACATTCCATGTTGAGAGCGGAATACTCGGAGCGGCATTCTTTGTAGTCTCTGACGCTGAAAAATTCTCGTAATTGACATGATCAAATTAAATAGAAATAATTGTTTCCTCAATCTCGTTTGTGGGGAGTGATGCCATTAAAAGTTAATTTACAAAATTCAACAGCATGGAACAATTGGACAAAGAATTAGAAGAGTTCCTCATACGATTTTATGACACCAAATTGCAAAATTTGACTGAAACTGAATTTCAAAAATGGGGTGCTAGATTCCCTGGGGTATGGTACATTTCGTTGAACTCTCTTGCAAACAATATTTCCATATAGCTTACGTCTGATTTTGTAGTTCATATAAATAAAAGTATATATCAAAATAATATGCTTTTTATTATTACAGATCCCACTTAGTAATTTCTCAGCCGAAAATCTGAGGCATTTCTACCGGGAATATATCCTCCCCACTGGGATATTCTCCCGGAAACTATCAATCCAAGTATGGCCCCTTCCTATTTAAATTTAGTACACTACCTTGATATTACCAAAGGTTTTTATTAAATCGTGCTTTCGCCCACGCTCTCCCATCGAAGCACACGCCAAGACTACTTGCGTAACATTGGAGATTGTGATGCGTGCAAATATTAATGCCTTTTTACATTTCTAGGTCGCGGGTCACGATCGTAAAACTTTCGATGCGAACCAAATGATGGCGGATGAATACAAGAAGAAACAGAGCTTGCGCGTACACAAAGGGTCTTTGTTGGAATCGCTGGCGCAAAACAAAACATACATAGATAATATCGACGTCCTCCATGTTCATTGCTCATTATTCCCTGGCGTTCCTCCGAATAATTTTTAGTTTACGGAAAAATATGAAGCAGATGGTTGAGCCATTAGACAATACAATTTATTTACAATTTAGGTTATAAATATGAGATAATGCTATATGGAAAAAATTACTTATTTTGCAATTTGCGACTAATTGCAACAAATATAATATGTCCGCAGAAAATTACAAAATAAATGTAATAGAATAGAATATATGGAACTAATTCAATAAATAAACTGTAATACACTAAATACCTATAATAATTATTACAATTTACTGAAATACTAAACACATTTTCGCTCATAAATTTTTGAAACTACTGATTTGCGCTTATTTGGAACGACTTCATATTCATATAATATTGTTTACAGTAAATTGTGTTCATGTCGACTGAAAAATTAATTATTATGTAATAATATTGTTTAATAATAAATAAATAATTTAAAGTTCAATAATACAATAATTTAGGATTAGGAAGTACGTTTAGGGTATTAATTGCTCAACGTATTAAATGAATTAACGTTTAAATCAACTGCTCAAAATATTTAATTAAATTACATAAATTAAATTCTAAAAATATTAAAAATCAATTTCTGGCATTAAATTTGAAAAAAATTAATATCTAAAGGTGCTAAATTAAATAATTAATTTAAAACGTTTTTTAAATAAATAAATTCAGCGCATTCCACAATCCAACTATCGCCTAATTTTATTCATCTGCAGTAGCGTTTCGGCAGGATTTGGGCAAATGTGAATGATCTTTGGAACGGACTGTAGACTGTACCGTACGCATATGTATTTAAAGTGCGATTCCACTCCATGTAATTTTTCCGTAATAGAGAATTAAAGCGAGGGAAATTTTGAAATAATTGCCAAAGTACTTTAGAATTTCAGCCAGGTTCAGTCAGGAATCAGGAATATCACAAGTGAATGCAACATTATTAAAACTCCAGGAAAGAAAAGAGATATTTCATAATCCCAATATTTCTCTTGGTGTCTCGGTGGAAATAAGGTAAAATGAAATTATTAGATTTTATCCTTAATGACGATATTGCGTGTCTTCAGAATCAGAGATGCCCATGGAAAGCACATTAATAATACATTTCATATAATAATAATCACGTGCGTTATCTTTAAGAGTGTTTCCTTGTCTTTGGTAATTTATATCGGGGTTTTTCGCCATGTGTTGTAACTTTTATATATGTAAAAGGAGATTTTGGAAACGAAGTGTAAAATTTATTTTTGTATTTATTTTTGTATTTATTTTTGTATTTATTTTTGTATTTATTTTTGTATTTATTTTTGTATTTATTTTTGTATTTATTTTTGTATTTATTTTTGTATTTATTTTTGTATTTTTTTATTTTTTTAAAAAGTTTATTGCCAAAAGTTTTGCATGATTGAGCAGCACAAAAAAAAGGTTGCATTTATAAAGCATGAGGAACTCAAATAATCCTCAATAAATACATGAGAAAAAACACAAAGCTAATATCTCCGAATGTTTGTGAAATATGATCGGACGGAATGTTGAGTATCTTCCCAGTATCTTGTTATATAGAATGTATTGCAACAAGTCTTGTTGATCTCTCCTTGTTCGCCTTTTCTCTATATCCCTTTTTCCCTTCTCTCTGTCTCCAGCTCCTTTTTTTTTACTATTCCCCACACCTTATCCTTTGAACATTTTTTTTCCACGGACGCTGACACACAAGCCGCGTGTATGAGCTCTTCTCTCTCTCTCCTATCCATCCATGTATTTTCCACTTGCATGATTATCTTTCATCTTTGTCTAACTTTTCCAATTTTGATTTGGTTTCGTCTCACTACATCAAAATGTAGGAAGTCGGCTCCTTTCTCGGGCTCCGGCATTGAGATTCCATTCTTATTATTTACTATTCCGCTTGCTCCCATTGCATTGCTCAAATCTTATGTACGGATTTTTTATACTTTCTTTTTCCATTTCTGAGAGTATTTTTATATCATTTCCCTTATATATAAGTCTTTCTTCATATATAAGAGAATTTATTCCCCGTGATTTGCATGACTTACGACCAGCACCGCAGTTCACTCACTCACTCACTCAGTACTTATTTTATTGTGGGCGTAATTCTCAGCTCCGCAACTTCTTCTTATTCTTGTTATGCCTTGCACATAATAATAATATGTATTTCAATATTGCAACATTGTATGTACGTGCAACCTATAAAATTGCATCTTCTTGTGAGTACGCAATTTAATACTCGAGGCACTTGCATGGTAATCTACTGCTGTGTGTGACTTGCCGGGGTTTTTACAATGGGCCATTCAAGTGCAGCGGGATTTTCAGAGGATTTTTTAAAACTATTCTTTTCCTTTTTTTTTAAATAAAATAAACTTTGCAAAAAAGTGTGGTTTTCTCAAACACACCACATTTTATGACATCAAATTTTATTACCACTTCACTATTTTATACTTAAAATTTATTATTTTTAAATTTGAATTTGAATTTAATTTTGTGTTTAAATATGAATTCAATTTTGTATTCAAGTTTGAATTTAATTTTGAATTTAAATTTGTATTTAATTTTGAATTTAATTTTGAATTTAAATTTGAATTTAATTTTGAATTTAAATTTGAATTTAATTTTGAATTTAATTTTGAATTTAATTTTGAATTTAATTTTGAATTTAATTTTGAATTTAAATTTGAATTTAATTTTGAATTTAATTTTGAATAAAAACTCGAATAAATTTAAATCAATTGAAATTCCCGAATAATTCCCGCCAGGAAATTTTATCCAGAAAAATTGGTACGAGGAAAGATTTTTTTCCTACCAACATTCTTTTTGTGGTAAAAGTTTCAATTTGCAAGTCCAATGGAATTTTCCTTCCCCAGAGAATGCTTCAGAAGTAAATTTGTTTACAAAAATCAATTTCACGTGTGCTCACTCTGGTCGCGAGAAAATTTCAAGCGATAAATCGAAATGGATTCGGATAAGTGAAGATAACTTTTGATCCATCCTATTTGTGTTAAACAAACAGCAACAGTTGAATGACAACTTTTTCTCCGGGTTTATTAGCAACTTTCTTTGGGGTTTCCTACACTTTTTTGATTTCTTTTCACTTCGTTTTTTCCGACTCCATAGTAAACTTTTTTAAAACCACTTTTGTACTTTCGTGTGTTGAATTTTAATTAAAAAATAATAATTATTTTAAAAAACGTTTTCAACAATTTTTTTAAAATTCCTAGTAAATTAAATGATTTGATAAAATTAAAAAAAATTGATTACAAACATTTAATGAATAAATTAATTTTGTTTTTCAGGATGAAAAGAACCAAATAATGACTACAAATGTATGGCTAAACTTGGTAAGTAAAATTTGATGTTTTTAAAAATAATTTACATAAAACAAATGTATAGGATACAGAAAAAAAATTAAACAAAACACATTGCGGAGAGTGTAAACCTAGTACAAACAGCCATTTGTTAATTATCGCTAAAATGAACAGCGCTGGGGAAAGTAAATATTTGATAAGAATTTGTAGAAGCAGCCTGGGAGAAAGTGGATGATGAGTTCAAGGGAGAAAGTTAGGAGTGGATGAAATGCTGAATTTATCAAGTAAAGTGTGTGTGTGTGTGTAGCAACTACCAGAACAGCAATAATTACAACTTGTTGTAAGTTCCGCTAACTTTGTTAAGCCGGGCAAAACTTGCTATTTAACTTGACATCCGAAAGTCTTCAAATCATTTGTTCTGGAAGGCGAAGGGGAATATTTGTTTATGTGGAGGAGGAGGAAAATGCTGGAGAAAGGTACACGCGGAAAGTAAATTTTGTTAGAAGCGATGTGACTTTATGGAGAGATGAACCTAAAGTTACAAATGAGAAGGATGAGTATGAAAGTTAACATATAAAGTTATAATGTGGAAAATATACGCAAAAAATTTAGAAAGTAGGGTAAAGTATACTGAAAATGCACAGAAAGCATGATGAAAGTATAATAAAAAAAATAGAGAACGTGTAGTGTAAGTATAGTGAAAGCATAGTGAAAGTATAAAGAAAGCACAGTGAAAGTATAGAGAAAGCAAAGTAAAAGTATAGAGAAAGTATAGTGAAAGTACTTGGAAAGGACAGAGAAAGCATAGTGAAAGTATTAAGAAATGATAGTGAAAGTGTAGAGAAAGTATAGTGAAAGTATAGAGAAAGCATAGTAAAAGTAAAGATAAAGCATAGTAAAAGTATAGTAAAAGTATATTGAAAGTATATTGAAAGTATAGTGAAAGTATAGTGAAAGTATAGTGAAAGTATAGTAAAAGCATAGTGAAAGTAAAGTGAAAGTATAGTGAAAGTATTTGAAAAGGACAGAGAAATATAGTGAAAGTATAGTAAAAGTATAGAGAAAGTATATTGAAATATAGTTAATGTATAGTGAAAGCATAGTGAAAGTTTTGTGAAAGTATAGTCAATGTATAGTGAAAGTATAGAGAAAGTATAGTGAAAGTACAGAGAAATATTTGTAAAAGTATGGAAAAGTATAGGGAAAGTATAGTAAAAGTAGAGAAAATATAGTAAAAGTGTGGAAAAGTATAGGGAAAGTTGAGCAAGTATATAGAAATCATAGCAAAGGAACGGAAAAAGTATACACAAAGTAAAGTAAATGTGAAAAGAAAGTATAGTAAAAATATTTGTAAAAGTGAGGAGTGAATAAAAAGTGTGGAATAAATTAAAAGTTATCCCATCCCGTTAGTTAGCCGGTCTCATCATCAAACCGCCAACTTCCTCCAGGACGAAAATACTTCCATATACTGCCTTTTTTCTAGAATTACACGCACGAAAGAATTTTTGTGCTGAGTGGATTCCAGTATGTATCCGTGATTCTATTAGTTCATTATTAATAATTCTTTCCGCTACTTTATTTTCTCAAAGTTTCTCTACTTCATTAAATATCTTGTATCTACAATTTCTTCTCTTTTTCCCAAGTTAGTTACTTACACTGTGAACTTTCACAATATTTGATTAAACGTACTGCTAAAGTATTTCCTCATTTTTAAACTATTTTATTCTTTTGTTTATTAGTTTTTCTGCTGTTTATAAATTTCTTTTTCCCCACAATCTTTACAATTTGTTTTTTATTTTGATGAAAATATTATTTATTTCTTATTTTTTTGGTTTCATCCAATTTTCTAATTTAAACAAATTACTTTCTCCCAATTTTCTAAATTTATACAAATTTACTTTCTCCCAATTTTCTAAATTTATACAAATTTACTTTCTCCCAATTTTATGAACTTATTAAAATTTACTTTCTCCAAATTTTCTTGATTAATACAAATTTACTTTCTCAAAATTTTCAAAATTTATACAAATTCACTTTCTCCTAAATTTTAAAATTTTCACAAATTCACTTTCTTCTAAATTTGAAAATTTTCACAAATTTACTTTCTCCCAAGTTCCTGAATTTATACAAATTTACTTTCTCCAAATTTTCCTAATTAAAAAAATTTGCATTTACTCAATTTTATAAAATACAAAAATTTACTTTCACCCAATAATTGTTCCAAAATGTTTTAATAATTTTTCCAAAGAATTGTATTTTTACTAAAAAAAATCCTTTTTTTAACAAATACGATTTATTTTCTCCGCTCCGCTTTACTGGCCACCGTGTTTGTCCATCGGCCGAGAAAAAAGAGAAAGTAGCTGTGAAAGGATGCGGGAAGAATGAGGAGATGTTTAGGAAAGAAAGAGAGGGGAAAGGAAAGAAAAATCAAGAAAAAAAAGAAAAGAGAAAGGGCAGAGAAAGAAGAAAGCAATGGAATGGATGGCGAGAGAAAGTTTATAGAGCAAAGAGTGGAACTAAAAAGGAGTGAGGGAGAGAGAAAGAAAGAGAGAGAGAGAGTTTGTAAAAGGAGATGTTGATGAGAGTCAGTTGAGTGTAAATGAATCAAGAAATGAAGAGAAAGCGAGTGAGAGTAAGCGAGAGAAAGAGCGTTTTCTCTACTTTTAATTGTGTTATATTCCCTGGCATAACTTGATGCTCCACATGTTTGTCTGAACGGAAGACAGGCCTCTGCTGGAGATAATTGGTGTATGGAAGAATAAGGCTGAATAGGGAATAAACCAAACTAAACGGAAGATGTGAACCTGTGAAGAATCAGCGCGCGAGAAAAAATAAACATAGAGAATCAAGCCTGGAATGAGGAGAAAGCCTGAAAAGTAAAACCAACCTCTAGGAAAATTTATCCTTTACAGTAAAAGTGAAAGTATTATTTAAGGCTAAAGGAAATTGTAAAGTCATTAGGGCCAACTTTGTTGTTCCTGTTCTGGCGAACTTCGTTTCTTTAAATTAGGAACACATTACATATACATATGTACATATGAGACAGTGGAGATATCCAATATAACTTAAAGAACCCGCCAGAAGAAATTTGTTTGCTCAGTTCCTTTGCTTATAATAATAATTAAACTCATCTTTCTTTTTTTCTGATTTTGACAGGAATGGAGCGATTATAGTTTAAAGTGGAATGTGACTGAATATGGCTTAGTCGATAATATCCGCATTCATCCCAATAAATTATGGAGGCCGGATATTCTCATGTACAACTCGTAAGTTCCATTTTTGATTATTTTTGGAATTATTTTAGAATTAATTTTAGCAAATTAAATAGATTTTAAAAACATTTTTGGATTAAATTTAGTAAATTACATAAATTTTAAGAACATTTTAGAATTAAATTTGTAAAAGTAATTATATTTAGAAAAGTAAATAAATTTAAAAAAATAATTATATTTAGAAAATTAGATAAATTTAGAAAATTAAATTAAATTAGAAAATTATATAAATTTAGAAATTTGACTAAATTCAATAAATTTAGAAACTACATTTAAAAAATTTAAGAAAATTAGCTAAATTTAAGAATTAGTCTAAAATTAATTTTACAAAATTTGTTAAATTTTAAAAATATTTAAGAATTGAATTTTAAAATTAGAAATAATTTAAAATATTCAAGAAATTCGTTTAGAATCAATTTAAAATAATTAGGGTAACAAAATAATTTTGAATTAAAAATAATAATTATTTAAATAAACAAATGAATTTATAGTTTTTTAAAAATAATTACTTAAAAATGGGAAATAATTCAGAATTAAAAAAAAATAATAACTTAAATATATGAATTATTGCAGAATTTTTTAAAAATAATTACGTAAATATGGGAATTAATTCAGAACTTTTTAAAAATAATTACCTAAATATGGCAATTAATTCAAAAATTATTCTAAAATTTTAAAAAATCACGGGAAAAATCCAAAAATCATATTCTGTTAGCAATGTAAATAATTTTTTGCGAATTGCAAAAAAAAACCTTAAAAATATCAAAGCATTCATATAAAAAAAATACAAATAAATGCTCTGGAAATTTATTTGAAAAGAGATGTTCCCAGTGATAAAGATATATTCCGGGGAAAGTCCGAACAAAAAAAGGAAAGGTGTGTGAGCGTGAGCGTGTGTGTGTGTGTGTACTCAGCACGGCACAAATGTATGAGATTGCGGTTCGGAAGCGGAAAGTCTAAGGAAATAACTTGTAAACAGGATTAGGTTGGGGGGAGGGGGGAGGAGGGGAAGACGAAATTGGACACGGAACATTTATTGATAGAAAGGTTGTATTGTATGTATAACATATACATACGTATATAAACATATGTACATATATATAAGCTATGTATGTACATATGTATTGTAATGGGCTGTGAGTCAAGCCGTGTGTCTTCCATCGGTTTCCCGGTTTCCCTTCCGTACATCGTACATACATATATTACACACGTACGTACATATGTATTTTTTAGCATTGTGCTTATACACGCATATCTTTTAGCATTGTACATACATATGTATTTTTACCATTGTATTTCATACAACGGCTATCTTAGCATTGAATTTATAAAGGCATGCTTTAACATTGTACGTACATACGTAGATAGAAAAGCATGGGATTTTTACGTACATATAAAAAGCATGGTAAATACGTACATATAAAAAGCATGGTAAATGTACAGACAAACAAGTACATACGCGTTTATGTGTGTAAGAGTGTGACGGCGGAGCGAGAAGCGGAGCGAGAAAGGGAGAAAGGTGGAGGAAGGGAAAGGAAGCGAGGGAAAAGTGAGAAAGATGATTTATTTACGGACTTTTCTCTTAGGAATTCCCACGCGGGTGTTGGAGAGAAGAGTTGGTCTTCAGTCAACGCTTTTCTCTCTTTCTCTTCTTTTTTTTGTTCTTTATATAACTTTTCACGTGCATCCCTGCACACCTTTCATAGAAATGCAAGCTTTGTGTATAGGTCATATGTATTTCCATGTGTTCTTATGGAGAAAGTATACCCACAGATTCTTATGGGGAAAGTATAAGCATAGTTTCCTGTGAAAACGTTTACACCATGGTTTTATATGGAAAATGTATGTACATGATTTCTTATGGAGAAAGTATATACATGATTTCTTATTGAAAAAGTATGTACATGGTTTTCTTATGGAGAAAGTATATACATGATTTCTTATTGAAAAAGTATGTACGTGGTTTTCTTATGGAGAAAGTATGTACATGTTTTTGTATGGATAAAGTATGTACATGGGTTTCTAATGGAGAAAGTATATCCTTGCTTTTATATGGAGAACGTATGTCCATGGTTTTGTATGGAGAAAGTACGTACTTGATTTCTAATAAAGAAAGTATAACCATCCTCTGATATGGAGAAAGTATGTGTGCGTTTCTTATGGAGAAAGTATAGCCATGATTTCAAATGGAAAAAATATAACCATGCTTTTATATGGAGAAAGTATATTTTACATGGAGAAAATACATACTTGTATTATTAAGAGATCCCATATAGGAACATATGTTTGACAATGTATTACAATGGGGAAATATGTATCACCATGTATTTTTATATTGCAAGATTTGCCCATATGTATTTAAATGGAGAAAGCATCCTTTTGAATAAAAAATTCCTGTGCATGCACTGCAGCCGACTCTTCCTCCCCTCAGCCCCGATAATTCACTTCTATAGACATTTATCAACATGAAACTGATGATGATATTAAGACGTGACTCAAATATACCTCACCGTATATTTCCCCGTGCAGTCCTTAGCCCTCCAAAGAAGCTCACACACACTCACACACACATACTTTACACCGCTCCTACTCTCTTCTCCCATTCATTTACCCCCTCATGCCCCAATATTTCAATCCAACTTTTGCTTTCTCTCTAAATAATTACTCCTTCATTCATTTTTATCTTTTCACCATGACCGCGAAAGATCTCCAAAGGCAATCATGCCCCTTTAAACTTTTATTTTATTTACGGCCGCGGCCCCTATTTCCCTTTAAACGCCTGCACACCTTCCCTGCTTTCTTCGCACCTTTATTCATGCTTTCACTTGGAAGTTTATGCAGGGAATTTATGGCGTTTTTTGACTTTCATCTTTCTATTTGCGGTTTTTGGGTAGATTTTCTGTAGATATTGTGGCTTTCACTGGATTATCTTCTGCTTTCACTGGCTTTCTCTTGCTTTCACTTTCTTTTTTATGTATAAAATTTGTTTTCTTTCTTTTAGTTGCTTTTATTTGTCGTTTCCTCGTTTGCTTTTACTTACTTACTCATTCTTTAATTTTTCGTACCTTCTTTCTTTCATTTGCTTTCTCTTACTTTCTCTTTCTTCCGTTAGTTTTTCTTTGCTTTTAATTTAATTTTTGAATGTTCTTTCATGTTTTCATGTGCTTAAACTCATGGTTTAAAAGGGCGAAAAACTTTTTAACAATTTTGATCTTCTTGAATTGTATCAATGTTTGTATAAATTTTTGTACCAGTTTTTTGTATCAATTTTTGTCTCAATTTTTGTCTCAATTTTTGTATCAATTTTTGTATTAGTTTTTGTATCAATTTTTGTATCAATTTTTGTCTCAATTTTTGTCTCAATTTTTGTATCAATTTTTGTATTAGTTTTTGTATCAATTTTTGTATCAATTTTTGTCTCAATTTTTGTCTCAATTTTTGTATCAATTTTTGTATTAGTTTTTGTATCAATTTTT
>JAQGAK010000497.1:0-72710 GCA_034696945.1 Lipothrix lubbocki | reverse complement strand
TCCGATGCTTCCAGAACCATGACGACCATGAATCGGACGGAATACAAACAATTTGTCAATGCTGAAAAGCGAGAGGCATTCCGCTATGAGGATCATCTTAAATTGGAGGGCTCTTTCTCTGGAAGATCTTCGAGCCAGGATGATTATCAAACTTCTGTGAGATCATCCCCAACTGAAAAAGCGGTTAGGCCTCTGGATAATCTCCATCCAGAAGGGTCATTTATTATTCCTCCAAAGGAATCGACTCCTCTCAGGGGTGATCGGGCCGCAATCAAAAGGCCAGAAGATAATTTACGAACCGAAGGTAATATTTTCATTTATGTTTGTTACCCTTTCCGGTCCCAATACTTCAGTCCGGATTATGTTTGATTAGTTGTAATATTAAATATTTTTCTACTTTTTTTCAGTTTATATAATCATACCAGGTAATTTACAGATCCGTTTTAGCTCATGTTGCATATATGCGAGCATGGAATCAAATTCAGATTCATCCTGGCTGTATTATTGAAATAGCTACACCTTTTCCGTGAATCATGTTAGCAATCCGAATTCTTGCTATTTTGCATGTGAAATGATGCGAATCGCTGCGTTGTCATCTTTAATTATTTTCATTAAGGGAATTTATTACTTGTAAAATCATCACAAAGTGTAATTATTCATCCATCGTCTCTGCATTGCTTCCTGTTTGATTTGTTATCAATTATATTTGCATAATTTCTGGAGAAAACTAGACCAAGTTTAGTATCAGAATATGATTTTTATAAGTGAAATATTAGGATCACATATGTAATTAGTATAGTACAGCATATGCATAAGTACTTGTAGAGTATCACTGCAATAAAAAGAGTATAGCTACTTTTGCAAAAGAAACAAGGTGCACCGTTGTCATTCACTCAAAAGTCTAGCTAAGCCATTTGTTTTACGTTTTACATTCAACGAACGCTAATGCTAAACTAAATTAATTACTCACAATAACCTTAACCATATAATGAATCCTCACATAACTTGCAATAATTATGGGTGCTATCTGGGTGAAGAGCTATTTTGCATGTTTTTCAACACTAATTCTATCAGATAAGTGCTGAAATTAGTAAGTGAATTTAATATTTTGATTTGGTACGTGTAGGTAAATTCTATGAAAGACCGAAGGAAGTGGCTCCGTTGAGAGGAGATCGGGCTCCAGTGAAAAAACCAGCGGATAATCTCCATCCAGAAGGGGACTTTTATTCACCCAAGAAATCCGACACCGTTCCCAGGGGCGAACGTTATGACGTCAAGAAGCCCAAAGACAATTTGTACCCTGAAGGAGACTTCTACAGTCCAACAAAGACTCCTGCACCCAAGGGAGAGCGTTACGACGTCAAGAGACCTCAGGATAATTTGAAATTGGAAGGACCAATGGAAAGTAGACCGAAACCAACTTCACCAGTGAAGGGAGATCGAGCGGAAGTTGTTAAACCTCAAGACAACTTGAGGATGGAAGGTCGCATGGACATCCTGGACAAGTCCCAAGTAGTCACAATGAGAGGCGACCGCGCCACTGTGGTCCGACATACTGACAATTTACAAGTCGGGCATGGGACGATGCACTTGGAGACGACAAATAGGTCTCAGCAGAGAGAGCAACAACAGAAAATGACATCCATTATTGAAAGTAACTCTCGTCAGTCCAGTGCGGACTCTCGCGTGGTTCGAAAGTCACAGCAGAGTTCGCAAATAGTGCTAGGGAATGACGTGGGTGATTCCCGATTTGATCGAACGACTACAGCTCGGAGGACCACAGTGGAAGCCCGGAATCTCCAAAATGGGCATATGGTCAATGAAAAATCCATTGAGTCATCTGTCCGTCAGTCAGCTGAGAACAAAATCTCTCAAGACAAGAGTGTGGAGCAGAAAGTGCTGAGTCAGGCCATGTCGGCAAAATCAACGCTGAATCAATCAATTGTCCTCAATAACACTCAACAACAGCAGCAACATCATGCTTCATCCTTGTCGACTCAGTCTGCCACTGCTAACTCGACTGCTCTCACTCACGTCACAGCCGCCGGTCAACAATCGACCTCAACGAGTGGTCAAATCCATGCGAACCGGACGGGTACCAAGGAGGTTCAAGTTACCAGGGAAGTCACTGTCACCAAGAGACCTACAGACAGAGGAGAAATTACAACTACCACAACTTCTACAACCTCACGAGGTGGTCCGATCACACAGCATTCTTCCATTCAGTCCCACTCCCAGAGTGATAAATCCGCTTCTATGCATCATCAGCTAACTAGAAATGAGCAGCAAAACCAACACTTACACAGCAGCTCTCATACTTCAAACATTACGAACCAGCAACGATTCCAATCTCAACCCACTTCCAGTTCAACCACTCACAATATTTTATCCACCACCAGCACTGGAAATCAAAATCTTCAGTCAAGCCTCACTGGAAGTAGTTCACGAAGTACTCAGCAACAACATTCCCAACATCTGGCATCCTCCAGCTTGACACAGTCCAGTTCCATGCATAATCAACAAGGTGGAAACGTGTCTTCACGGGAGACTGTCATTAACAAACAATACGGAACTTTGCCTGGAGGTCCTGTGCCTGCAGGTACGTTGCCTGGAGGTCCTGTGCCTGGAGGTACGTTGCCCGGAAGTACTTTAACCGGAAGTACATCTCCAACATCTAATCAACTTGTTAGTAGTAAGGTTATCAGCAGCAGCACAACCACAACTGGCGGTGGACAGAGCAGGGATTCCCAGTTATCTAGCAGTAAAGAGGTGCATTCTTCCTCTTTGACGTCATCCACGGTGGCCAAAAGCTCTGCAACGTCCGCATCAACCCATTCCCGTATAATCCAAGGCGGGAATGTTACACAAACCGGGTGGTCAAGTCGAGATGAGTCTGCCGGAAAGAATAATTTCGCTACTACTTTGAGATCTTCTAGCGCCGGGGATAGACCGAGTAGTACCAACTTAAACCAATCCCTTACTTCTTACGACAGTAGTAGTGTTGAAAACAATAACCGTCGACCCTCCGCCGGTGGTTCCAATACCCACACGCACACAAGCAGCACTTGTGTCGTCCACTCTTCTCCAACGAGGTCCGCCGGAACCACTCGATCGCAAGTTAACCAGTCCTCCTCGATCCTTGGGGATCAAGGCGGCCGCTATTCCTACTCCATGAATCAGCAACAGCAGCAACAGAATCTTTCCTCTTCCAGTCAACAGCAGCAACAATCTTCATCCATGACTTCATCCACCAACCGCACGCAACGAATTGTCCGGAACGACAACTTGTCCGTAGGTCGGGGTAGCTTCGATGGCCAGACAACTTCTTCTAGATACGGAGGCCACTCTCAAATCACTGAGCGAGTCGTCCCCGTTCGTTCCACCCAAACTTCCAGCATTTCTTTAGGATCCTTCGGAGGCGACGACACCCACCACTCCTCGTCTAGTTATCGGAAGGAATTCACTACTAGGAAAATAGAACCCTGCCCTGCCACGCTTCTGGAGTCTCAGAAATCCCCTTTCAAATATCAACGACAGACTTCTAGTCATCGGTTTTATATGCCTAATGTCTCCGACTAGATTTCCATAGCCCACAAATAGGCCAATCTACATCATCGCAATGTAAACTATTCTTAACTCACTCCCATCTTCTGTAACGAAACTGCATCAAATGAAAAAAAACTGCTTTTTACGAGCAACCCTTATGATTGATTGCCTACTTACCTGTATGCCTTTTTAACTGTGACTTAAGGTGTGATCGAGTAACTTACAATTAGTATAGATATGAACGCTATCAAGAACCACACGGCAACATATCACGATGAGTTTATATAACATATTATGCTCTTTTAACAAATCCGCTTTACTATAGGAGAATTATACTGCCGTCCACTTTAGCTTTAAATCTTTACCCTTTACGTCTCATAAGTTAGTTTTGTTACGCAAATTCAGCACACCGTTCAAAACCTTGTGAAACTTCAAGTTCTATGATTCTAAAATAACTAAAACTGTGATTTTACACGGACATATCCATCCAAACTCGAATGAAAAGAGTGACCTAATTAGGTAAAAGTGAAAGATAAAAAACTCTTACATATATCTATACATAATATTGTATTATTTCTCCCACAATTTTTTTTGACAAATGATTTCATCTCGTAATCTCGCACTGTATTTTAATTCATTGTATAAAATACGAATTACTTTGCTGGCGAAACACTTTTAGATGTGGAATAAATTACCGTACGAACTTCACATACTCACATACATGTAGAGTTTCCTCCCAATTTAACTCTTACACATGCATGTGAGTATGAATGTTTTCCATATTCCTATACTTTGCCATGTTATGGACATTGTCAAACAGTCAGAGTAATTTAATTCGTATATTGTTAACCTGAACGAATGTGTTTTTGCTTTTGCTCTGCGAGGAAAAAATGTAACGATAAAATCGTCGTGCCTATATCATTCCATTTGAAATACTATGTCTATATGAAATAGAGAAAAAGAAAAATGTGTTTTAAAGTTACAGATTGTGTAACTTGAATACTGTATAGTGTCAGATGTGTGAAAGATGATTTTGTGGTGTACTTACATATTATTATACTTCTGGTTGTTTAATATAACGCCATGTTTTCTTGTTAATGGATAATTATGATTGTTCCTTGAACCACTATTGATCCATGTTGAGCCTATTTGTATTATATCATCTCTTCTATATAATCGTAATTGTAATTACGTGAGTGCAATATAAAAAAAAGTTATTTGCACCTATTTGCATTAAATACGATGCATTATTAGTCTACGATATTCTTTAGATTTTAATTTCTACTACATTCTCAACTAAACGAAACGCTTAATCCTTAACTGTTTATGTAGCTCTGTGTTATGTAACTCTACTATATAGCTTTATGTATAGCAAATTGACATTTAACTTCGCGTTGTGTAGCATTTACTACAAGATTAAATTTCAAAGCAAATATCAATAAGAAATCTCGTTGAACGCTCCTAATATATCAAAACATTTATATAGAATTTATGCAAAAACTTTTGTAGCATTAATACTGAAACTGAGAGAGTCTAATAAAAGTAATACATATTGTAATATTGAAAATATTGATTCAGCACATCACAGTGCTTTTCATCTGTTCTACGTTCTTTAATAATTTACCCGAGTGCATCATCAGCTGCATTTTAGATTTTATGTATACACAAATATTATTCATTTACTCTGGTGCTGATTTGTAGAACAGTTTACAACATTCTTAACTACATTTAGGATATTAAATTAGAGAACATGTCAAAATTTGATATTGCACGATGACTTTACAAATTACGAATGGCAGAAGCAAAAATCCTTATCGCTAACATTTCAAATTAAAGCAATATTTATTCGATGTACTTAATGCCTCAAAATTTGCCTGAATTATTTAAATAACCCGCGATTTCAAAAATTGAATCACATGTAATTACTTTAGTACTATAGTGATATAATGAATTTTCTGCTGATTTCATAAATATATCATCATTTTTGTACACGCTCCAGAAACTGGAAGAAGATTTAGCACAGGCTTCTCAACAGTTACAGATGGCGCCACTGCGGATCCAATCTGCAGCATCCAGTGTCTTCCGCCTGGGTTTTTTCTTCTTCTGTTGAACCACTACTGAGGCTAGGTGTCATGAAATCCGCATCCGGCATTTGGCTGACCTAAATTACAATTAGCAAGTTCAGAGTACAGAACTGTACTATAGTAACTACAACTTTCCAAATAAAATCTTTTGGGATTCTGGGCTTTGACGGTTTGCATTTCTCCTCTGGCTACAGGTTTCTCGAACTTCCGTCGGGAACAATTTACTATTTAGACCATCAAATCAGAGGACGGTACTAACGATAAATTCTTGTATAAACAGATGCAACGTTGGTTACCACAAACGGTACTTCGTAATTTTATACTTAATATACCTAAGTAAAATTAGCTCTACCAAAAACTCATTCCTCCAAGTAGTTTTGACTTTTGAAGGATCCTGCAATGGCTGTTAAACTCTGCCACAAAATCAGTTGTGTCAGTTTGTGACATACATTTTGCATTATTTTTGTCAATAGTTCATTTTTAATGGGTTAATTAAAAATCAATTCCAAAAGATACTAACGAAACATTGTAAAATTGGAATTTATTATTCTTTTGTTCCGAAATATTTCAGGTATCATAAAAATCAAATTTAACAAATTCTGGAAGTTAAATGTGGGCATTCTGCAAAGCATTTGGACACTACGTATGATCTTGTCCCATCTTTTTTTATCTGAATGTATTATTAAGCAAGACAGTTCCCAGGAAATAGTCTCCAATTAATAGTGCAGTAGCAATAAGTCATATCTACTGGTCACAAAATACAACAAGATGATCGAGAACTTGGAGAGGTCGAAAAGTAAGTATACTTATATAAGAAGAATTCTGTAGCAAGAGCTACTGAACAGTACGAAGTATATACTGATCATACAACCTATACATGGGACTATAGTATTTTTCTCTTTTTTCACCCCCTCCGTGTCTTTGTTTCTCCAGTCTAATCGTAAGATGTAATCTCATTCGTTCCTGGCGTCCTTTTTTGCTCTTTCTCTGCTTCTGTGGAGCGCATAACGGAAACCGGATAAGACATCTCGCATTACCCTGCTCATCTATACTTTCTTTGTATATTCCATACTCGTCTATGCATTCTTATGATCTCGCCACCACTTCCACCACGAGAACACGATGTAGCAGGTGTGGCGGTGGGATGGTGCAGGGTCTCCGGAGCTGTTTGGACAGAAAATTTATCCAAAAATTGAATTTTAAATTTTTACCTGTATTTCATAATATTATTATTTTTAAATAATTTGAGATTTTAATATGTAAATGCGTATTTTTGAAAGTATTCTTTACGTACCTGAATTCAAAACTGTATACCAAGAGTAGGGAAGGCCGCAGGATTAAGATGGGATGTGATGATTAAGGATGTGAAAGGAACAATGCGTGGAATAATCTTAATTGGGTATAATAATACCTAATAAATGACACTTGAGGACACGGACAATATAATCTCACACAAAAAAACTTATTTTTATTCTTTCCAGCTCTAATAATAATAATCATGTAATAATAACAGTGATAATTGCTGCTTATGACATTATTGGTTTGAAGGGGATCTCCTGCCCACGGTCTAATCCGGTCATAAAAATATCCTCCGAAGATCCGATGCCGACGTGATCATGTTACACTGCGGACACAATTTCTTGGCACCCTGCAATTCAGACGGGATAAGTGTACATCACTAATAACCAGAGATAAGAGATACAATATACTAAGTCAATATCACATTGGTATACATATACCTATATGTACATACATACTACAACACTGGCATAACATAACAGCGGAGGTAGTAAACCCAAGAACTATTCCACCGCCTCTCAGAAACATTCAACCCCATATATGTAAAGATGAAACCCCACAAATTCATGCATCTTATAACAACGTTTCTATAAGTATACTTATAATAAGTGTTGTTATCATTCTGTGTGACTTACAAGAGTTCGTAGCCAGCAAGCTTCGCAATGAACATGCCAGCAGGAGATGGACACCACCGGCTTCTTGTACTTGTCCTGCAATATTAACAGTAATAATTTTTTTATCAAACTTGTAACGAATCTGTGTATTACTTTTATGAACCATTCCTGTCAATCTTAATATTGCTTGCGGTGCAGAGGATTTGCCAGAATTTAATTGAGAAATTTTAATAAATGAGCATTTTCTTTAGTTTCTCTGATTAAAATTTATTAAAATAAGCTATGAAAATTTCCAAAACTTACAATTAGTATTGAGGATTAAAAATTATGTCTTTACTTTTCCTCATAAAAATTATATAGAATTTTTCAGATTCAAAAAGATTGATAGAAATGAGGATTTTGTTCATTGAAATGACTTACCATGCAGATTAGGCATTGATTGCCTTCATGACCCACTCCTGACTTATTGAGCTGCCTCTCCAACTCCCTTATTCGACCCTTGAGCGCCTTGACCAGCATCCCTTGATTCAAATACGACCCATTCCCTCTGTCGCCATCTTCACCCCCGCAACCACTTGACTCTTCCTCCGACCAACCCCCACCCCTGTCCAACATTCAAAACAAAATTAATTTTTTTTATAAAATAAAATGTCTCTACTATACTCCTACTGTTTTCAATACTGTTTTTAATAATTAACCACGTAAGCCAAGATAATGAATAATAATTCAAATAGAGTTTATTTACAACAAAAATTATAAGCAAATAATTTTAAGCACTTTCAGGGACTCGCTGACAATAATTTCCAACTCTCTTTTGAGCTCACAGATGAAAATACGAACAATGTGAAAAAATGGGTCATCTATGTACAAGATTATTATTGGAGAAATGATCTTCCGTGCAAATCAATATTGTTTATAGTAAAAAAAACTGGGGCAGAGTGAGAAGAAAACTTGAATACCTAGGTAATTCAAGTTCTAGTTTAATTATTAAAATAGAAAGTAGGTACCTAGTAGGTACTACCTACATAGATATATAGATAAGATAACTTATGTAAGTATGTATAATTACGTGGTGTGAGGATCAGGAGGGTTTCCTTGGTCATCATCCGCACTGCTGCTCTGTGAGGAGGCAAGCAGAAGACTTGAGTGGATATCGGATTCAGTGTACTGAGCCTGGCCGTAAGTGTTGGTGTCATCCCCATCCACCACCACCTCCAGCGAGTCGCTCTCATCCTGATCTCTTCGGCGGGAATTCGTCGTCATATTAATGGCTGAGTAGTTATTATTATTGAGATTAGACTGGGTGGAGGGACGCTTTCTCCCAGCCATCCACTCGTAGTCATCCAAATCGTGCGGGTTCAGATCACCATCCCCTTCAATATCCACCGGCTCGTCCTCGTCCAACATTTCTCCATTCTACAATTTTTACAACAAATTCTCATTCTCAAATCATCATTACGAATTCAATACAAATCTGTAGGATGAAGTCACCAGGGAATTAATTGTACAAATGAAAATTAGATATAATGCTATAAAAGAGGGGGAAAGTAACTTTACAAAACTGATTACCTTTCGAAGGCAGGTCTCTACATGGGCTGACAATTGTTCACTGGATCCCTGAAGCGGGATTTGACAGACAGGACAAGTTACATGAGCACCTCCGCTTTCCTCCCGTCGCCTCCGAGTCTTCATGCGAAGTCTGGAGTGTCGATTGGCCCTCACGCGGTGATAAGTCTACAAGTAAATTCGGTAGAAATTTTAATTTCATTAGAGATTTATAATTGTAGTCCAGAGATTTATAATATTGTAGTCCAGAGGTTTATAATTTGTAGTCCAGAGATTTATAATTTGTAGTCCAGAGATTTATAATTGCAGTCCAGAGATTTCAGGTGATTAAATTACAGCGTCGGCATTAAAAAAATAACTCGAACGTAGGGGCGAAATGAGAATGAGAAAAATCTTGGGGCAAGATGAGCCACCTTTGATTGTTTTGTGAGTGAGAGGAGAGAGAGAAAGAGAGAGTTCGTGTTCTAACCTCCCATCTGGAGTCCTGCGGGATTTCTCCCGGACTCTCCTTATTCTTAGTGTTATTCGTCATGGAGGACGGCGAGCCTTGTGAGGAAGTGGAGGGTTCGTCGAGTCGTAAGGCCCCACCAGTCCGTCCATGTCTACTCATGCACATCAATTGCTCCACCTCAGCCAACAAATGAGATTCCAAATCCAAGGGGCGAAGTGACATTTTGCAGACCGGACACCCCAAGTCCTGCCCACCGCGTCTACCTGAAAACGATTAAAACCAATACTTAATTAGTTTGTTTAAAACTTGAATTGATCCAATTAACTCAAATTTATTGCAATTGTGCACTAAAATGCACAGACAAGCTACCCAACGCAATTGAGTTCTTGATTTACATTAATTATTGATTAGTGTGATGACCTTTTAATTCATGGTAATTAGTATCTTACGATTAGATAATAAGATAGATAAGTACATGGATACAAAATCGGGGAAAAGCCGGGGAGTGTTGGTCCATGATTCATATAGTTAGTTAGTTAAGCTTTTTTATTTTAGAGGTTACTGTCCCAAAGGTCATCATGCCAAGCATGAAGAAAAATTAATTATTCTAACATTTTTTAATTCAGAGGGATCTGGGCTCTTCTTAATTCAAAATTTTGTAAAAAATATTTAATTAGATATTTAGCTACAATTTCTAAACGTTTTCATGGTGTAGTACATTAAAGCTTGTATGTTTTTGGTACATCGTACATTTGTCATGCACTGTAATTATTTTATTCATAACTATAGCTTAATTGAGGAAGTAGAATTGAAAACCTGAAGGTCCAATTTTGGTAAAGCGAATCAGATTTTCCGCGCTTTTAAATTTTGATTGTGTGTGTGGAAAAGAAGAAAAAAAGATGAAAGGGATATGGATGAGCATGATGGGCATGTTAACATGATAGAGCTATTCCCGAAACTTGTGTCTTGAAGAGATAAAAAATGCATTAAGTTGAATGGGGTGGGTGCACCTCAGACGGGTTACCCCATAAAGAATATTGCAGTGAGCCTAAGAGAGAGAGAGAGAGAGCGAGAGAGAGAGAGCGGGATGAAAAGACTTTGGAAAGAAGAATAAGTGGCGGTGGAAGAGTGGGAAAAGTGGCTTATGCGGATAAAAGTGAACAAGATAGCAGTTTAGAGGGTTGATGCCTCAGTCAGCGGACCCACCGACCGAACACCGACCATCTGTCAGCCACTCAGTCGTCCCTCCGAAAACTCTATCCACAAATCTCCCTCTCCTTCGCCTATACAATCCCGAAGTATCATACAAGCCCTAAAGTATCTCCAGCCAACCTGTGTTTGTCTTAGGATTCCGTCCATCACACCACTCCGCACTCCAGAGCCACCAGACCTCTCTCCTGTACCTTCTTCCCTTTTATAACCACGGCCATACACATAAATTTCTAACCAATACATATCTATATTGTCTTCGTGGAGTAAGTAAATACACACGCATTTTTCAAGCGACATGTACATCCAGGGCGGGTTTAATAATAAGTATATATACATGGATGGGGAAGTGGTGGAGCGCGATTACTCCGCAGCTTGGTACGACGACGACGACGATGACGGTGGTGGTGAGTTGAGTTGGTGAGTGCGAGGGCAAGTGAGGATTAAGTTTGAAGCTGGGAAAAAGGTTCAGGTGTGAAAGCTAAGCGTTCGGGATTGAGTTCCATATCCTCGGTAACGAGGCAATCACCCAAGCCGTCAACACGCCCATCTATCAGCCAATGCTTTAGAGCCGTATGTATTTCTACAGCTCCTGAACACCAAATATATAGCGCCTCCGTGTATTTGTGAACGGGAAAAAATTATAGGTACACTCCATAGGCATTTCACACGATTTCCACACACCATCTGAGCCCACTTAAGCTTGGAGCTCGTACATACCCCTATGTATGTACCTGTAATGTAATTCCTACTTATATATTTATAATGGGATTCGTATGTATACATTATGTAATACATCTGTAGATGAATCTATATGCTTATTGTTAGTATATAGCTAGTGTGTAGCTAGCTAGTAGCTATGGTATACAGTACTATATATAAGTATACTATAAGCATTTATGGGGTTAAAAATTCCTAAAATCCATGTTTCTAGATATTAAATGCTTGTCTTTTCCCTTTGTGCTTATACTCCAAATATGATGTATAAGTATATTCATATAAGTGTAAGTGTATTTTCTATATTTCCGCTGGCCTCCGAGTGTATACAGCGGAGCCCACCATGACAAATGGATCGGATAGCGCAAACACCAGGGAGGGCTTAACTGGACGTGTATGGGTCGCTAACAAGCACCTGACAAATCCCCTGGCTTTAGTGGGTCATCCGAAGAGCCCGCACTTGCCCGCTCAAGCTCAAACACAATGTAATCTCCTCCGTCATTTCTCCCTCCACCACTCGCACATATTCCCCAACAATATCCCACCGATTCCCATTGCTCCGTCCACCGTAGTGAAAAAGTCTTTTCACACAAAACTACAATTTTATGGCTCTATTGTTATAATATGTATGTACTATGTGCATCACACAATATCTACTTCTATATACAAACATTACATATAGACGTAATTCCATTAATTCCATAACTCCCATAGCCTTTCCAGCTGGAGAATTCACCGAAATTCGCCAGACGCTCACACACTGTCTACAATATTTATATGCCGCATAATCGCGGGGTGTAGGAAATTCGTGTGTAGCAGACGCTAACAGGAGGAGGAAAACACAACACTAGGATATTTGTAAAAGAAATATTACTATACATATAGTTATAATAGTCATAGTTATACAGTAATTTATGCATAGAAGAAAGGATGCATAACTAGTAAATCAGTTTTACAAAGTATGTGCAATTAACAGAGGATTACAGGAATGGAGTCCTTCTTTCGGGCATCCAGTATAATTCCCGGGGATTTACAAGTAGAAACTTTCTATGATTTACAAGCCCAAAACATCACTGCTTTGCCAATGGACATTTCCCCTGACCAGAGTTTAATTCCTAAGTACTTTTTACAGCAACTCATGCATGAAGCAACAGCAAAACTTCAAAATACTAGCTAAATCTTTTGTTTTTTAAATTATGAAGGTTAAGATGTTGAAATCAATGGAGTACGTGGCTAATTTAAGCAAATACAAATTATAAAGGGATGGCTTGGAAAAGTTCGACAGAGAAATACAAGTGAGAATACAAGTTCGCTGAGAATTCAGCGAGAAGACATACTCATCGATGAAACGGAAGGGTTTTGTAAAAAAAAAACTCAGAATCTGTGGGAAAAAAAGTTTACAGAGAAATATGAAGAATATGATTCAAAACTACTCATCGATGTGTAGAATAAGAAAACTAAACGTCGATGTGGAAAAGCAGAAGCCAAAATGTCTACGCATAAAAGAAACTAAACATGGACCAGGAGTCACATGGGGAAGAGAGACTTTTAAAGTGTCGGCTAAACTCGGGGTTGATTTAATGTGGGAGGTCGAGTAGAATGAAGAGAATAGAATGAACGATGAAGGGAAAATAGTGTACGGCAGAGAGAGAGAGAGAGAGAGAGAGCGGTGAAATGAAAGTGTAGCATTATGGCAATGAAGGGCATCAAAAGCTCTGGCAACCCAAAAGGTTCCTATAGTTCCGTCATAATATATTAAATTATCCTGGGCAAAATTAAACCGAGAAGTGTAGAGAAACATTCCAATAATCCTTTATTACCATCTCTATTCGCCCTTTATCATAACAGCGCTCGGCGGAGAGAGGAGAACAGCAGGGAGGTGAGAGATGTGCCGGGATAGGATCGGGATCGGAGAGAAAGAGTGAGAGTGCGGAGAAATGAAGGACGCGGTGTGTGGGTGAGGAGGAAACTCTCTCTCTCTCTCTCTCTCTCTCTCTTTGCCTCTGTGAGTGAGAGGAGAGGAGATGAGTGTGGCTGGGAAGAAGGAAGAGCGTAAGAAGATCTGAGGATGAGAGGGATGAAGAGACGAGAAAGGCAGAGGAAAAAATACTATATAGGCATTATGGGTGGAATATGTATGTGTGTATTTGGGAAAAGCATGTATAGGAAAGGGCGAGAAAAGGTGACAAGGACACTTGAGGATAGTTATGTGTGTGTTGTTGGTAAAGATTTGTCAGATTTGTTGGATAAATTGAAAAGATTGATAGTTGAGTAATAAAAGAGATATTCATTGTTTCGAGAGCTTTGCTCGGCAGGAAGATGTGGGCGTGAATTTCCATTCAGGGCCGTAAAAAAGACAGGCAATAAGAGTGTGAAAACATGGAACATGTCAGGGTGAAAGCTATTTCCATGCAATTTCCAAGGGATAAACCCCACCAAAAAAGACGCAATCTAATTTTCAACCAACGCTAACGTTGTGCTCCTCTTCTCAAACTGCAACAACCAAATAAAGCAAGCACGTTTCCAGGCCTTTATAACCCGCCGAAGCCTCTCTCTCTCTCTCTCTCTCTCTCTCCCCGTCGTTCCTTCTAAGCAAACAATATGCCACTCCAAAAAGTCATTCCATTATATGTCCCTTTTATATATTCTTATACAGCCCATCTCTCTCTCTATATGTATATTCCTATATGTCCCATCTCTTTATTCTTCCGTATTCCTCCTGGCTCCGCCGTATATAAAAAAAAAGCAAAAAACTTTTAAAAGAGCAGCCCACGTAATGCCCGGAATAACATTTTGGTGAAAGACAACGGGATAAGATCCGACAACTTAAGGTTGTGGGGCCTATTGCCTTTTTTGTATTAAGTTACGTATACTTTAAGGCGAATAATGTAATAAGATTGCGGCATAAGGCTCTTATAAAGTTGGAAACGAGCTCTAGAGTACAGGACTAAAACCAAAAACACCCTCGAAAACAATTCCTAAAACACTGAACACACACACACCCACCCCCAAAAACAATTCTTTACACATCCACAACAGAACTTCACAGTCTCTCCCCCCAAAACATCCCTATGAACACTGCGAAAAACCAATGAAGAAGTTATCTGGATGTTATTTTCTATATTAAATTTTTGCCTTTGTGTTTTGTATGCACTTACAGTTTTATGGGGAAAAATTTAAACATGCCCGTAAATTCAAATTGCCTTTTTCCCTATTATTCTTCCCTTTTACTTCACTTACATGGGTATTCCCAATGGGAGTATACAGAATGAATTGGAGAAACCTCCTGTCATTAAATTTGCAAAAATTATTAACGTTTAGAAAATGGAGTTCCCAAATGTTGCTTTTGTAAAAAGTAACACCAAATTCAGAATCGGTTAAAAATTCTTTATTATTGCCATTACTCAAGTTAATATTCACTTTAATTCATGATGAGATTTGATCAAGAAGTTATGATAAGATTCTTCACTTTGCATTATCATTGTTTTCGTTATATCCCTATCCAGTAATACCACAAATCACAGTAAATAGAAATTCGACACCACTTACCCGTAAATTGCTCTCTACACTGCACAAACATTCAGTTCAGCGCACACTTTGAAACTTAAAAAAAATTCCGGAAAAATTAAATGATTCCGGTGAGATTGACTGCAAGGAATAAAATTGCAGCGCGGAGAGAAGATTCACAGCAACAAAATCACCGAATGTTTAGGGGAAATGTGGTCGGATTTAGAATAATAAGAGATAGCCATGTATGAAATTATACTTAATTATTTATTAATGAAGAAAAAGGAAATTATACATTTTTTATCCTTGAAATTTATATTAATTTAATTATTATTTAAGATCTTGTAAGCTTGAACACAAACGATTAAATCAAGTCTGAAATCAAAAGTTTAAGCTTGTACACAGCCTATATAACTGACGACGCAGAGAGCTGCGATGATAGAAATTTTTGTCAACGTCGTCGTCCCACCAAAGCACAACTGACCCCTTGACTTTTACGCTTAGTGTCGAGATAGCATGAATGAATGGCCCAGCCATATACACGACAATACACAGCCCAGATTACAGTGTGAAGGGAAAACTTATGACTGAGTGAGCATTGAGTTTCTAAACAAGGGAAATGAATAGCAGGAACAATTCCGAACACCTTCCCCATGGGTTTGGTGCGATGATAGGGAGAAGGTGACTGCTGGAAAATGAAATGCAGGAGCTAACCAGGTAGTTATAGTTTAGAGATTAGAGGCAGAGAGTAGTAATAAGAAGAAGCTGATGACAGAAGGATCATGTTTCCAGGTAACTATATCTATTACCTTTATAAAGTATCTGTACTGCACCTTTATGGATATGGCTTCAGAATGTGGATATGTACTTGTACACATATAGCAGAAGCTCTTACCCCCCTTGTGCAGCACATATAATGAAGCCGCATATAGAAACATGAGGAACATAGGAATCACACTCAGATAGTTCAGGTAAGTAAATATATATTATACCGCTGCCTTTGCCTTGGCCCACACAAAGCTGACAAAGTGTAGGGTCGTGTGAATTACCATCTGCTCTCGTCTTCCACATCTCTTCTCTTATTGAAAGCCACCTCATAGTCACAAAGTCACTGCTCACTACACACACTTTAACAAAACAGTTTTGTCAATGCTCTGACAGAAGCAGAAGAGCTTGTATCCCGGCTAAACACATAGTATATATAGTACACATAGTATATATATACATAGTAGAACTATCAATTTCTCATGGAAAAGAGATGGTGAACGGCTGGGGGGGGGGTTGGTTGTGAAAATGGAAAGTTTGTCAACACCTCACTGCCCACTAACAATGCATGGAATATCCTACTCAATATGCATATTTCAATACATTACATACTTCAAGAACCTATGCATTTCGTAGTCAAATAGGCTACCTAACCAATATGTATTTCAAACGTAGTCAAATAGGCTAGTCAATATGTATTTCAAATGTAGTCAAATAGGCTAGTCAATGTAGTCAAATAGTCTAACCACTATGTATTTATGTAGAATAAGCTATAACTATAGGTAATATGGATATGAAAATTAAACGGTGGGACAGACTAAAGAAATACAAATCATATAGAGACAAATGAAGAATGTGAGTAAAGAAATAGTGTGAGAGCAAAAAGTCGTGCGGCTTGAACCAACGTAAGGATTTAGTAAAAGTCGATGTATACAATCCCTTCTCCTTCCGCCACACTGACCTGCACCCTTGTAATAAAAATGACAAGGAGCAGTAGTGTGTGCACAAAGCTACACACAAAACCTTGTATATATAAGCTAACCCTCCGGCGGAGACCTCAAGTCCTCAATGAACAACGTCCGTGTATTTTTAAATGCTTTATTATAAACACCTTGTGAAGTTGTAAATACGATGGAGTATAGGCGTAAATTTCCGTTCTGACTCTTGTTGTCAAAGGATCTCATCGGTATTGAACGTAAAATCCATCATTTAAAGTATTATAGAGATACTTCAAAGGGTTTTTTCCCCTTTGGTTCTTGTTTTTGTTCAGGCCTCTAATGCGATTTAAGGATATTATAGTACCTTTTCCCTGGAAACTTGTTTTTAGTTTAAATATTTATGTACTTTTTTGTAATCCTAATTATACTTAGGAGAAGGTAGAAATAAGGAACTTGTATGGAAATTAGTAGGAGCAGCATAATTAAATTCTTGGAAATAATTAGAATAAATTAGTTAAGTAAATAAGTTTAAATTTGGAGGAGCCCGTAACGCAATTTTTACGACTCATTTGAAATTCCTGGGCATTTGCAGCCACCTTGCAATTGTTTATTGAAAAAGAAGAATTTAGAATGGTGAAAAACATGTGTAAATTAATCATTATCATGGATTGGAATAAGTGCCATTAAAGTCAAGAGTACGTGGAGATTTGAGCCAGATTGGCCCACTCGTGTAGTATTATTGCCTTGCATGCTGCTGGCTGGCGTCAATCCCTCTCTCCGCAGCATAAAATTTCCTGATCTTCTGGGGGTGAAACGATAAAGGAGGAAGTATAAATGTGAGTATACCCATGTAATGTAAGTACTCAACCCAGATGAGATTCTTCCGACTCTTTTGACTTTTATGAGGACACGGGCTGGGTGTTGTAAACATAGCGTGGGAGGCACTTGGCCCCGCAAATAACTCAAAAGTGTGTGCATTGCCGACGTTTGGTTTGGTCCCGTCCTATAAATCCGAGACCAAGTGGCAATTCCCATTTAACCTCACAACACTAGTAATACTTCTATACTATTAACTACTAGATTTACATCCCCCTGAACACCACACCACCACTTCCCTAACACTAATTGCCCACACCAAATAGATTTACAAAAACGTAAATAATCCATTTTGACGGGGAACATCTAATCCAAAACTCGCAAGAATTTTTATCCTTCATAATTTTCAAGCATCTTTTAGTATATATAAAATAAATTTATTTCTACCTTCTATAAAAAAAACCAACGTTTTTCCAAATTCCGCAATTGTAGTCGTAGAAGGACCCCCCAATGCCTCATTCGAAAAGTCCTTAAATCCTAAGAACAGATTTCGTACCAAATGTATCATTTTCTAAATTTTGACCCGGTTTTGGGAGGAAAATTCAAATTTTTTTACAATATCTTTTAGCGTCGTTTATTAATATAACTAGCTTGTTTGATTGGTAGTTATGCTGTATTATGTATGGCGCGAACATTTGAAATCTTACAGAGATGGTGAATATAGGTGAGGATGGTAGTTATGCTGTATTATGTATGGCGCGAACATTTGAAATCTTACAGAGATGGTGAATATAGGTGAGGAAGCTTGAACGATTTCCTGCACAAGTTTTTTACAATTTTCAAATCATTTAACCTGTTTTCTAAATATTTTAACCATGTTTTCTATAAAATTTTACCATGTTTTCTAAATATTTTAGCCATGTTTTCTAAATATTTTAGCCATGTTTTCTAAATATTTTAGCCATGTTTTCTAAACAATTTAACCATGTTTTCTATAAAATTTTACCATGTTTTCTAAATATTTTAGGCATGTTTTCTAAATATTTTAGCCATGTTTTCTAAATATTTTAGCCATGTTTTCTAAACAATTTAACCATGTTTTCAAAATATCGTCGGTGAAAGATCTAAAAGTACCAAGTTAAGTGTTGAAGAGATAGAAATTGATACTTTGGGATCTTTCGCCAACGTCTTTTAACCAAGTTCTAGATATTTTAATCATTTAGCAAAGTGTTTTTTAGCTATTTAAACAAATATGATAACCACGTTTTCCAAATATTTTACAGTTTGTCAAAATGTCTTGAAATTGCTGTTAGTGGAATAAGATGAGCCCAAACGGGCTCCTGATTCCGCAAAAAATCATATAAAGAGCCCCCAAGAAGAATAAAGAGCGGCAACAAGAGGGATGAATGACGAGAAGCCTTTGAGGAGCAAGCTTGTCATATAATAGGATTTCCACCACCACCACCACCAAGGAAAAAATCAAGTTAGAGAGCAGGCGGATATGAAGATCGAAAGAAGAAAAAGAAGAAGAGTGCAAAGGAGGAAAGAGCGAGAGGGATGTAAATAAGCGGCATGGCGAGAAAAGATGAATAAGGACAGAGTATAAACATATGTATATGTATACCCTCAAAATCATAGAATGGTCGGGGATAGAGAAAATATTCAATTTTCCAAGCTGTTTTCCTGTAATGTGCGGGTTTTGCTGAGGGTTTTCTACACATTGTATGTACGTGAGCGTGTGTGAGGTTGGCGCTAGGAAAAATTTCAATCATTTGGTGAAGTCAAGCTTGAAAATTGAAATATATAGCAGATGCTTTGATATCATTTGGCTTGTCATCAGCCAGCAGATCATGTTATTTGATGGCAAGACTCATTCAACTTACCCGGCCTAACGGCACAAGAGCAGCAAGCAAGCAGCAACAACAACAACAAGAGGATCACTAGCAGAAGATATGTAAAGCATATCCATATACTTATAAGTGCATGGGAGAAAGGACAAAAGCACAAAGAGTTTCACTCTACACACACACAGACATCTATGCATACACCAGAGTAGTAAAGCTCCTTCACTTGAGCAATTCTCCACTCTCAAAATGCAATATCAGAGGAATTTCATTTTGAAAAGACGCTGCCATATAACCCTTAAAAGACTGTTTATCCTTCCGGGTTTTCTCTCCCTCAAATAGAAATTGTCTCGGCTCACACACACACACACACACACTTAACCACCATATATCTTCTTATTATATATGCTTCCTTATGGTTGTATAAGCTTCTATATGCTTACATAAGTATACTTCCTTATGGTTGTATATGCTTCCTTATGGTTGTATATGCTTCCTTATGGTTGCATAAGCTTCCTTAAGGTTATATAAGCTTCCTTAAGGTTATATAAGCTTCCTCATGCTCACATAAGTATACTTCCTTATGGTTTATACATCTTCTTATGATGATACTTTTATGCATATCTCCCGTATTCCGTGTGTTATACATCAGTTGCTTCTATTACACGCACGAGGAGTGCAAAGGAGTTACTGTAATCGTATATAACAGCGTTTTTCACTATTAACAACAAGACCGAGGAAACCGAGAGGATATGAGTTTGGCATTATCCTCCCTCTCTGCATACGGTTAAATGCTCCGCAGTTGCCTTTGTCAACCCTCTTCGGAACAATCAACAATAACAGGAGGGAAAACAAGGAGATCAAGCCCGTTGTCTTTCACCACATATCTCACTTATATTCTCGTTCCTTATTCTTATTTTTTCACCAACGATACTTCTCCTCAATGCGACAGCCATATCAGAATTCATTTCACGCCTCCCACACCAGCAGTCAACTTTAACAATAACTCTCCGCATATAAATACAAAATAATAAGAGACTCTCCGAATTTGTCTAATTTCAGTAAAATGATGAAGTTAAGTATAATAAAAAGTAGAAGAAGATGGAAATTAATTTAATTGACAATAATTTCATTATTAAATTTAAGGTAAATTCTGTTATTTCTCAGACGAAAGCAAAGATCCGAATCATGTATGGACTAGCATTGGGAATTTAATTGAAATGTCTTCAGAAGGTTGACTGAACGATAGTCCGAAATTTCTGGAGACTTCCGTAATTTATATGAATCCCCGGAGAGAGATTCAATAAATGTCGAGGTCTATTTTTTAAATTCAATTTAATAGTTAAAATGACCCTGATGCTTTTAGAACTTGTATAGGTATTTATATACAAATGTTGCTAAAATTAAATCTGAATTATTGAGAATTTACAAGTATCTGTATGTTTTGAAGGCTGAGAGGGCATGGAATAGTGAATGAAAACAAGTTGAAACAAAAGGAGAAAAATAGGGGAGCGGAAGAATCATTATGGCAGGACTGATCATTGCCTGCACATGCCACAGCGGCAGTTGGAGGAGACGGGAGAAAGGAGAGTGTGTATAGAGGGAATCCGGGAACGGACGGCAATCCGGGATGCCCATTCCAGTCATTAGCCCAGTCAGATGGACACGGCCATCAGTCACAAGTTTCTGTAAGTTTCCCCGTGAACATGTTGCAGGGTAGGGTAGGAAGTATAGGAACTATAGGACAAAAGTGGAGTGAAGAAGAATAAGGAAGGCAAATATGAGGTACTCCATGATGAGAGTATGAGAAGAGAGCTTATTATGTATAGAGGAGTTAAATCCAAGTATAGAAAGAGTATTAGAAAGTATGTGAAGGAGAAATGGAGCACTTCACTCTACAAACAATAGGCGCACCACCACCGACTGATGAGAAAAGAGTTACAACTTGTCCAAACTTGACTTCTCGCTTCCGTTTAATTCCTTATTTCTCCCCCAGATTCCCTCCGATCCTCAGTCAGTCCTCGACTCGAAACTTTTAATGTGCACGCTATTATTCATGGCAAATGAGGACGAGCTAAACGGAGCAATTAGCGTTCCCACACACACTTACACGCTCATTCAATTAAGTTTACGAGTGGTGGGACTGAAATAGAGATCAGAAGTATGTATCAGGCAGAAGATAGAATTGAGATCAGGAGGAACAGAAGCGAAGCATTGGATTGTAACATTATAGCTGGTCACCTTAAATTATTTTATTTTAGTCTACGACAGCGCAGTGTTCATAAAACAATTCCGTACATAGGTATCTAGATTAATATAGAAATGGATATATTCAATTCTTTCTCGGCTCAACGCGGCTGCTGGACGCATATGAGGCCCGATTTGTGTATGCACAAAGTGCGGAAGTTACGACAACTGAAGTTAGAGACGACTACAAGTAGCAGAGAGGCAGAGAGTAAGACTGTAAAGTCAAAAACTGGATGATGACAGAACTACTGGGAAGCTTGGGGGTGATGCTGTAAAGCTGCTAAGGAATAAAAGGAACCATTAGCACCCTCACAAACGGAGCCAGATGCTTTCTCATCCTACCATTCGCCCAGCCGTCCTCGCCGCCACCGTCATCATCATCATCCTCATGATTATCATCATCATCTTCCAAGGGATGCCAACGACTAGAGTAGCAGGATAACCAACGCAAGAACAAAACATCCAGATAGAAATCAAAAATACAAACTGTCGTGTACCTTCTTGTCATACACAAGGAGCAAAATAGAGATACACAAGGAACAAAGTATACACAAGATATAAAACATAAACAAGATATAAAACCTACACAAGACATAAAATAAGTAATATATAGATACACAATACAACACACAACAGTTGTCAAGTCTGTCAACAAATCTGTACAAAAGAATATTACAAACGCGATAAGCTCTTTAAAATTACACACACGTGGTACGCTCTATTATAAGGGAATAATTAAATGTCAATTTTCTAGGAAATGCTAAAGAATAATCAATTGATGGTAAATTCCAGCCATTCAAGGACGAGAAAGCAGTTGGAACAATGCAAGAACTAGTGATGAGCTTGTTAGAAAAACGCTACCTGGGACTTATAAGCAACTGCTGACAGAGGTGGTTGGAGATACGTAGAAAATCATCTCGTAAACTTCCGAAACTTAAAATAGTCTCGTAAGTAACTTGGAGTATGTACGTACTTGTTAGGAGATGCACTTAGGGTGCAATAGTTAGAGCAGTAAATGGTAAAATATTATTGTTGGTAGAGGGAAAAAGAGAAGATTCATCAAGGCGTGATTTTAATAAGACTTGGTGACATGAAATGCCCGGGAAGATACGGACCGAGGAGGACAAGTCTTTGATACAAATCGTGGAGAAGGAAAGCTGGCCCTGTGTGGGGGGTGCTCACATTCCAGGAACCTTTCTTCGCTCTTTTACCATTACCGGGATTTGTTATACACCAACTTGAGAGTATGTACGTGCTTGAAGACAGATGCGGAGTACGAAGAGCTGTGTAAACCGGCGAGTCAGTTGCGAGATTCACAACCTCATATACAACAAGCACACACTCTCTCCGTTCTACGATCAGCCAGCTCCAATATTTCTACGACATAAATTTATAGAATATTACAGGAATGAGCATTTCAAGCTGGAAACGATGGTGCTTCTCATAAATATATGGCCCTGATAACTGTGGTCAAAGCCCCTTTTATTTCGTGTAGCATTCCTAGATTATTGCAGCCACCGGTATTTATCATCCCGACCCCCATGCACACACCAAATCGCAGACACACATTTATATACGAGCACACACGTGTTATAGGAGGGTATAAGAAAAGTGAGAGAGCCGAGTTTTATAAGCTCACTACACCACTCATCATTGCGTCTTCAGCCTCCCGTTCATTTCTCCGCTCTCCTTTCCAACCTCGTAAGACTCTCTTTCGACTGTCTAGCCTCTTTATGGGAGTGTGCAGGGAGAATGAGAGTGGGAGCGCGGATCAACAACACTGCCAATGAATGATGGCTCACTCAAGAGAGAAGTCACCCACATTCCAACAACTCCCTTTAACAACACTACTAATCGTCAGTACAAGAAGTTCCACTTACATGGATGGGTGCCAAAGAGGATGGGAAATCAAGGAGCTCTCAATTCCGCACTGGTCACTCGGGTCAAAAGAGATTTACTTGGTAATTGGCTGTTGGGGGTGAGCAATAGGACGGCGGAGCAATAGGACGGCGGAGCAATATCTCCCAACATCCTCACCTGTCGTCTTTCATTTATTTCCCCTCGCCAAACAGCCGGGAGTACTTGGACAATTCATTAGCGGAAATTGATAAAGGGAAATAACTTGATGTTTCTTTCCGTCTTCCAAGTTCCAACTCTCCCGATCTCTCGATTTCCTAACCTTGTTTTCATACTCAACGTACAAGCACGCCTGTAGTATTTGTAAGCAAGCCCGACAGTATTTACCGAATGATCAACCATTGCTATGCTATGATACATGCATAAACCAGCACACCGTTGTAGTATTTTTGAGGATGATTTCTGCGTCGGGAGACAAATCCCGTATTGGTATTATTGGAATAAAATTTTTTCTTACTTTAACAAGAAAAAGCTATGCTGATGGACATACGGGAACACTTAATTTGATATAGTACGATATAGATCTGTATGTAGATCTTGATTTGATGAAGATGATTCATAGTCATGAGTCATGAATAACTTAATGAGCACACAAGAATGGCGTTAATATAACAACAGACACTTACGTTTTGACGGGAGGTGATGAAGGTCCTCAGGGGTAGATCTGTCAGTGAGGTCGGAGTTGGGTGTAACATTGTCGTCACGGTCAGCAAGAAATTCCTCCGCCTGACGATCCTCCTTTGAGGTGGAACTGTTCGTGGGAGAGAGGGAACGGTGCCGCTGACCGTTCACATAGCACTTGTCCACATTATGCCCACCGGAGTGGCTGCCAGAGGATGAGCTGGACTGATGGGAACCGGAGGAAGCGGCTGTCCCAGACCCGGAGTGGGATCCTTCTGCACCCTCCAACCCCTTGTGACTGTGCTGGCGTCTGGAGGAAGGAGGCGTAAAGGCGGATGGGAGACTCTTGACCCGATCCTCCCCAGAAGGAACACTTATTGACTGGGAGCATGTGACGACGGGTCGAAAAGCCCCGGCACTCCCGAACGGCAAACGACCATCCAGTGCGGGATGGAGGAAGGGATTTTGCAAATGAACCAACTGGGCCGGAAGCCCTCCATAAGAATCCATCGGACGAAGAGTGAAGGAGGATGCAGACAAATTACTCAAATTCAGCTCTTTTCCCTCTGAGACCTTCAATTATTATATATATACAACTCGTTATTATCTGTTCCAGTTTTTTAATTTTCTACCGATCCCATAAAATCTGCCAGTTAGTTATGCAAGACAACAAATTTACACACACGTTAACATTGTTGCAGAATCCAAAGCAAGTTGCCCCGAACTTTCTGAAACTTCTCTCTTCCCTAGACAAAGCAGTGGTATAAAACTACCGTTGAGGGGAAAATGTTCCAATTTCAACAAACTTGTACTTGCTAAAGGAGAAATACTTTTAGGTAAGTGAAAAGAATACTGGGATGTAAATATTGGGGCAAGTTAGGAATGGACCCGAAAGAGAACGACTGGCTCAGTCAGTAGTACTGGGAAAATAATACGCCGGTTCGTATGCAAGCCGGGCATCCCATGCCCGGAGTTGAACTTGATGAGTGTGGCAGGGATTACCAGGCAATTAAGTTTCTACCTATGAATATTTAGCACGCTCTGTTCAAAGTCTTATACTATACAAAACTATGCAAAGACTTCAAATTCACGGACTTTGCATTCCTTAAAGGACGGAAAAGCGGGACGAAGGGAACAAGGAGAATAAAAAGAGATGCATATATGGCTTGCTACCTGAGAACCAAATGGCCGTTGCATCCTTATTGCTTCGCCATACCCAGCACTTCCGAAGACAACCAGACCTGGAGGAATTGTGTTGGGCACGTAGGGTGAGGAATCTTCCATCGGAACCACCCAAGCTGATGGAGCAGCAATCAGAGAGGCACACGAGAAAGGGCATTCATTTGATTTGCACACCAAAGTCAAAACTTGGAGGAAGACCTTTGGACTGGATCAAGAAAGGAGGACAATGGGGGGAAGCAGTGTAAAACAATGGGAATAACAGTGAAGAACAACGGGGAAATAGTGAAGGACAACGGGAAAATAGTGGAGAACAACGGGAAATAGTGAAAATCAACGGGGAAAACAGTGGAGGACAACGGGGAAAACTGAAAATAACTGGCAAAAACAGTGGACGAAAGGTCTTGAGCTATTGGGAAGAAAACTCTATGCAAGAACTACAATGGGAGAAAAGGTGTTTAAAGTATAAGAGAGGAAGAAGATGCGGACTCTAGGCGACCCTATAACTTACGATTAGTGAACCCCAAATCTCCCGAGTTTGTTGTCGCTACGGTAAAAGTAATTTATCTCAATGTCCTTTGTCTATGTGTCGACCAAATCGTCGGATATGTAAAGACTGTGAAGATGAGAAGAGACGAACGATGGCTTCAACTCAGCCCCTCTACGCTTACAATATCTCAACAACTCTCACATCCTTACAATACTTCTCCTTTATCTTGTATTTTCCTCTTCGGTCTCCTTGATACTTCACTATACTGCTCCTCTCCTCCTGAACAACACCAATCTCTTTTACCAAGTGATCTCTTCTTACAATTTCCTTTCCCACTCACTGTGTCATACCACTTGAAAAGTCCAACTCTCTCTGCATGTCTTTGGAAATCAGACGAAGCTGGGAACCTCCTGGCCTCACACACACACACGAAAGAGCCTACGTTTTAGCTTTCACGGGAACGGGCGCATGTCCTCCTCCTCTACATTTATAAAAGCCCCGACCGGAATCCCAACAACTGGTTCTCCTCCACTCTCAACAACTTTATAATCTTCGCCATCCCAACTTGAACTGCATCGCTTAACTCCTTAACTGGTCAATTGCTTCTCAACTCCGCACACACTTAAGCTTTTGACAGTATCTCTCCTCATCCTTTCCAATTTTACCCCTAATAATTCCCATTCCTTTCTCAACAGCATCCCTTTCATTACTCCTGAACATATTAAAATATGAGCTTGGGAACAAGATGTTTGCATTCTAATTTTGTGAAGTTCTTTTGTAAATGCAGGGATAGGAAACAAGCTTGTGAAGATGAATTGTGAAGATAGGTTTAAAATTGTACCAAAATAATAATAATGCCTAGTACATGTGTAATAATAAAAGTGCCTGTGTGGCATATGTAAGATGAGGTTACTATTTTTCGTTCAAGATGAGGTGATTTTGTGAATGACGAAGAGATTTTGCCTTTCCAGAGTTTTGTTGAACGATGAAAATAGCACAGGACTTCACAGGAGTTTGAGGGAAACTTGAGCAATAAATCAATCAGCAGCTAGCACCTTTCGATGGCCTCCATGAAAACTCATCTCCGTCCACATGCCCCACAAATAAATCACACGCTTCTCCCCTCACTCACCAACTTAATTCGACATTATGCAAGGAACAAATACTTCGGGATATGTAAGTACACAGTGTGCGTCAAAAGGTACAGGAGGTACAAAATAAACTTTGCAATAACTTATAGGTTATTAGTTATTATACATGCCATGCCACACAGAACTGGCAGGAACTTCACTGGTTCGTGTGTTTTACTGTCCTTGTCCTATAAGCTCTTGATTTTGACACTCATCCATTGTGAACTGATGTATTCTTTACCGATAAGACAAGGATACAAATATTTGCATGCACATGCACACCTACACAAATTTGCATAACTCACGTTTTATTTCAATTCCAATTCTTGTCTATATAGTTCCAAAAACCTGTCACTGTGGTACTTTGTAATAATTGTGTATTAAAAATGGGGAATTCAGAACATCCGAAAATTTGAACGTAAGTGTCCCACTGTAAGTTTTTTAAATATTTAATCTAGCACACATGTCGACTTATCGCTGTAAGGTTTTGTTTGTTGTATTTATTTTAATTTCACTAAAGGCATGTTATTTAGAAAATAAAAAATAATAGAGCTAATATACTGAATTCCATTATTAATTTATATTTTTGAAATCGAAATAATTACAAAGCTTGATGATGGTTGCTTTATTCATATTACATCAGACGAATACAACGGAGGTTTTACCACATGCAAGTTATTAATTCAGGTCGGGTAATAGGTAGCACACTTATTGTTGATTACTCTTGTACTGAAAGTAATAGCTGAAGCTTTTGTTAAAGTAGGAAAGTGTTGTAATGTTTGTATTTTTATATCTGTACAGATATTTATAGTTAACGATCCACAATGCAGAGGACATCGCCATCAAGTATCTGAATTCTTGAACTCTACAATTGTTCAACCACATCCGCAACTAATAATAAAGTGAACTCGTGGCATCATCTCACGGGTCCTCGTGAACACCGCAGACTACGAAGGCAACAAAGTCCAGCAGATCTGTTTGCCATCTCGTTGCACGAAGCCGTGGTTTGGTTGAGACTTTTACATAACTAACTACAAGTTTCCTGACGAAAGGAAAAAAAGTGTGAGACATTCATTTCGGTCTTCAATCCATGTCTTTCAGTGACACTACTAGTCACTAGACTTAATCGGTTTAACTTAATCCCTGACAACTTTTGCAAAACTGGTTATCCTGAATCCGTAATGAATTTTTATTTTGACAAATCCCAATACTTCAATCCCAGCTTGGTTTTTAAATATAGGTACATAATCAAATTTGGAATTTGGTTTGGATTATACTAAGCAGTGTCAATAAAATGTCTTTCTCTCCGAATATTTTAATTCCAGTTTTAATAATAATGAATTGGGTTTATTACGATCGATATAGCAAAAGCCCTTAAATCGGATATATGACACTTCTTTTCTTACATCTTGTTACATGTTTGTAATAATTTACAATTAAAGTCTAAATAAATAGTTTTTAGGAGCGGCGTCAGCGCCCCTCATAGAATGACCGTTGTCCGTACGTCCGGCGACAGGATATCTCAAGAACGCATGGACCGATTGAGACCAAATTTTTTATTTTTTTATACTTTTTACTTTTTTTATTACTTTTTTATTCTTTGGATTACAAGTAAGGTCGGAATTAAAATTTGCAAAATCGGTTCAGCAGTTTTTTTGAAAAATGTTTAGTATAGAAATTATTATTTATGTGGCAATAACTTTTTAAATAAGGATTGTTTTAATATTTTAATTTAACCATGTCATAGACTCTAATATGCTTGACTATAAGGTTACACTATACCTATGATTTTAAAGTATGTACACCATATATTTATACGATGCCATACGAGCCCGTTTGCAATACGGAATCCGACGGTTGTGGCGATAACATTTTTTCTTGTTTGTGTACGCTACCTTGATTGTATCTTCATTTGCTAAGAATCCAGAGGACGACCGTTACATATATTCAGGATTTCCGATCGCCCCAGAAGACAAACCAAAATGGTTGTTTTATCTATGGACTGTATTAGAATATCTGTTCAACCTCAAATTCTGTATGTCCTTAACAATATATTTTACATGATCATTATCTACGCACATACGGATAAAAACTGGCTACATGAATGAAGTCAGTAAGATGTAATTAAATATTTAAAAAAAATAAAATATATAATAAAATTCAATTCAGATATAATTATGATTTAATTAAGTTAAGATATACAAAGTTTAATTTTAAAATTATATGAATTTAAATTAAATTATTAAATTGTAAAACAAATTCTAACGTAATTGCATACGCCATTTCTCAAATCTAAACCAAAGGACGTTCGCTCGAGAAATTAAAAACCGTATCACCCTGTCCGAAGTAATTTCTACAACACCTTTCAGGATATCAACGCTAATTTTAAAGCTTGATGTTCCAGAACTATCGTCCCGGCCTTCAAAATCTTGAACATAAGCCTTCACACCAATGCTGTCTTTGTGTATCAAATTTCATGCCGGAGAATTTGCCATGTTCTCGATCGGCGTCATCACGTGGTTCGCCATTTAATCAGATGTGCACATCGTTCTGAAATGATTGAATAAATTTCCAATGATGTATAAAGAATCGTGAAGGTTCAAATTGAATTCTGACCAAGAGCGGATTTTTAATGCAATGCACACTCTTAGCGTTCGAGTGTCTATTACTCTTACCATTTTCAAAAGTATTCCCATGGCTGTTTGGTCAATTGTTTTTAATGGTGTGATAGATTTGATTTGCATTTATTAAATATTTATTGTATTTTATTTATTTGACATTTTATTTTAGTAATTAATTATTTATTTGATATATTTTACTTATTAAAATGTTGTTTTATTTATTTAACATTTTGAAACATTAAAATACAAGTTGGTTTCATTGAACTAAATAAATATTTCAATAATACAAAATTAACAAATAAATGCTAATAACTTCACAGGCGTGAAATTAAATATTTAAAATAACTTTACGTACTGTTACAGTTACATTTCCTTTTCGTATTATTTTCCGTAATACCGGGCATTTTGCATTATTCGTCCAAAAATGTTATAGAACACTTACACAGACTGCCGGTTTAGGGACATTATATTAAAGAATGCAAGTAACGAACAAAAGGTTTTGGTCAGAAGGTGATAGCCTACGCATCGGATCCAGGAAGAAACGAGGAAAAGGTCGAAGAAAGAACAAATGGGTTATTAGAAATCCTTCTCGTTTCGTTTTGCATTAATTAGTTACGAGATTAAACAAACAACACAAGGACGTCAAAACAACTAGGAAATTCGTAAGGCTAACTACCTTACATAAAGAAAACAAAAGAATTCCAAGGACCGTCATTTTAAGTGGACGAGACAAGAAGTAACTGAACTCGAGGACTAACGACTCATTCGTAACGGCAAGGCGCCCCAGTGAGGACTTAAGAGAAGACGAGCAAGAATTACATTGCTATTTATATATATTAAAGTGTTTAGTTTCTATTTTATTAAGATCTATTAAGTAAGTTAAAAAGTTAATAATTACAATTATTACACGAGAATTGAAGAGTAAAATCCAACTCACCACGAGTAATTTCTAGTATTATTATTATCCAGGTCGAGAAATTGTAAAATAATCTATTAATAAGTAAGTCATACATGTATACAAGGAAGTTAAAATAGTATTACCACTCGAGGAAAAGTTCCGAGTAGAATTTTTATTCCGTGCGAGAATTTATATTTAGTATTATTATATAAATATATCGAGGTTTAACAATAATACCGAGTCATAAAACCCGAGGAATGAATTTTTCCCTAATATTTGTTATTAATGAGCGGGTTAATCATTGTCCAGGAGATGAGGAGATTCAAGCTCCAAGTACTTGACTACGCAGCAAGGATAGTGTCCTCCACTTCCAAAGAAAGTTTTTGCGAGCGAATGTAAATTTTTATAGCACATACGAGTTTACGACTTCCATTTTGTGTTGATATTTGCCACCTGTAGCTAAATATTTTCTAAATCGCTGTATGTCTTCTGCTTTTTATGGAATTTCAGCGTTGTTGAGTCTTTTGTGGACCGTATTTATCAGCGTAGTCCACCACTTTTTTCAAAAAATCAGTTGAAAATTCTGAAGAAATGTTTTCTTTATTGTTGTCATCTGGGACGAACTCTTCATCACAGCGCATTTCAAATCACAAGATCAAATATTGCCAGATACCAGCGTTTAATGTCAAATATGTATGAAAATGAGACTAATTTTCTACTTGGGGCGCAAAATATCCCGAAGTGGATGTAAAATTTATATGCAAATTTTAATTTAAATACCCACAAAAACTGAAATAATAAATATTATTTCTCCAGGAGAGAAAAAGATACAGTTGTTTGAATCGCGCCAAAAAATTTTGCATTCCTTTGATTTGTTTGACACCCTTGATTGAAGACTTTTGTTTATTAAAATGATTGAACTCGCAAAGAAGCGACATTTTATTATCGCATAATGATTTATTACTTTATTATGGGGAAATGTCTTGATTATAAAAATTTCGACATTTTTAAAGGTAGGAACCTCTGGTGGCAAAAAATTGCATGCTAAACTCCATTTAAAATATTTTGTTTGGAATTTCAGGGCTAAATAAAAAACTTTCAAAATTTTTATTTTTTAACGATCGAATTTGCAGGGAAATGATTGTTACTAATACTATCAAATGATTGTTGTTAACATGTTTTGACATTAATTTCCAGATTCCAGCCGTTTTACCAAAAATATGTTTGCTCGTTAGTCCCAAGCACTGGGTATGCTTTCAGGCCATTTAATTAAGTAATGAACTTTTTCTGAGCTAATCAATAAAGAAATCATAATAATAACGTGGATGATTTCATTACAATTTGGAGTGTTGAAATATTATCCGATTCGCCCGTCGAGCAAATCTATGTTTTAAGGAAATGATTTTGTGCTTTCTATTTATTTTATTTGCTATGTAGTCGGGAATAAACCGGTGGGATTATTTCTGAGCTCCCTCCGGTTATAATTTCCTCGCTTGTGGGCGGTAATTGCTCCGGCGACATTTTCGCCGCTAAGGTTTCTCAGGCGAACTTTCCTCGCTCACGGTATTTATATCCTAATTACTAAAAGACGAACTTCATGAAAACAAGCCGACTTATGATTATTTCCAATCTGTGGGAGAAATCCAAAAATCCAAGAGAAGTCAGAGCAAGAATCTCTCAATGACGAAACACTGGTTCATTTCTATACTTATGTGTATAATTTGCATTCCCAAAATCGTATATTATATTTCACCCAAAATCAAAACGTTCTACACCTATTAAAATGTAGGACGTTTTGATATCAACAAAACAGAAGTTATTGTCCATTGCATTTCAGGGTAAAGTAAGCAATAAAACGCCTAGGAGCTAGAGAAGAACAACATATAATTTGATGGCAATTTAAAATTGCTCGGAGAATATATTCTCGGTCACAAATATACCATTTTAAATCGAAAGTCGACATTTGTAGTTTTGTTACATCCGATTTCAAAACGGCGAACGTTTCGATTTGAAGAGACTAATAAGGGCTCCGATCTTCGGGTAAATTTTAAAAGAAGTTAAAGTATCTTCTACAGGTGGAAAGAGAATTTCTTTTAAGAAGGAAGATAACGTAAACCTGTAGGGGAAAGCCAGCGACAAGCCTTGGGTAAACGGGGAACGAGCTGTTTGAAGATAACGTGAAATCAGAGAGAATTCTACCAGCGACCAAAAGAGGACGCGGTAGTGGTCGGTGAGAGAGCTGTGGTGATCTAAACAGAGGACAATCTGGAGTCCGACCGAGAGTTCTATGTACCAACAAAGCTCCGGCGAAGAGACCCGAAGACAACTAGAAATTCGTAAATTTCTATTCAAAGAAATAGCCTTTATTCCAATCAAGCCAAATGATAACTGCTTCATGAAAGAATTTCCGAATATTTCCAAGATCCTGGAAAGAGACAGGATGAAAACCAGAAAATACCAGATTATTTGACACTTGAAGGGGAATTTGAATCCGAACTTAGGAGGAGCAAAAAACTATGAAGCTACCAAAGTTTATCAGTTTACCTTCGCGGGAAAAATATGAAATGCAGAACGTCGAGATAATTTACGGCGTAAGGGCGAGGGTGAATTTTATTCGAGAAAAGGCAGGATTACATTGCTGGAGAGCAAAGAGTTGCATTCAAACCAGAGGATAATAATTCACGATTAGAAGGGGAATTTTATCAGCGGTCCAAAGACATGGTTACACCAATGGCAGAAATGCGATTGCTTTTCAAAGCTGTCGATAATTTATACATCGAAAGTGCGATTTACTCGCCGACTAAGAAATGATATGGTGTATGTACCGGAGTGGGCTCCATTCTAAGCTGCATATAATCTTCAGGTTGAAGGTGAATTCTTCGGAGAATCAAAAACGAAACAGGAAACTACAATCTTGCAGTCGGAAAGGAGGGGAGGCATCCGGACTCCGCGGATTATTTACACATGGAGGGTGAATTATATTTAGATAAACAGCAACAGGCAACTCAGAATTATGTGAAGGGCGAACGATTTGAAATCCACCGTCCGGTAGATAACCTTCAACTGGAGGGGGGATTTTACTGGAAGGAAGCTTTTAAGGTCGAGGATAATTTTAAAATTGAGGCAGAATCCTACAAACATCTACATACAAACGAACCCATTGTGATTGCCTACAGAGCAATAGTAAAACACGTAGAAAACAAGTTGCATATTTTCGGTGAAATGTACGCCATCCAGAACGTCCCCAAGATGCTGTATACTACGAGGAGAACTTTTTTACGGCTAAAGAGTCAGAAAACAACCTCAAGTCCAGCAGAGAGTTATACGAAAAACCCAAGGAAGAAGAAGTAACTGTAAATAATTATTAAACAGTGGATAATCTTCCTGTGGAGGGTCAAATGTTCATTGAAGAAAAGCCACTGAAGGTCCTCAAGAGTGAACGTTCCCTATGCAAAAACAAAAGGACAATTTAAAACTGGAGGGAGAGCAGTTCAGCACACCCAGGAAGGTAGAAGCAGTTGGGTGTCCGGAAAGACGAACACCCTTCAAGACTCCAGATAATCTACACAGTGAAGGAGAATTTTATGGAAAGAGCAGAAGGAAGTGCCGAAAGTTGGTGAGACGTACGAGACTAAAGTTCCTACAGATAATCTCCGCTTGGAGGGAGGCTTCCATGGTCGGGAAAAAATGCACGTGAGTTTCGTGGAAGGTGAGAAAGTTGTTGGGAAAAGACCGGAAGATAACTTGAAATCCGAAGGAGATTTCTTTTACGAGCAGCGGACTTCTCCGCAGGCTTTGGTGGGCGATAGAGCTCCCGTTAAGAAGCCCGTTGACAATCTGGTCTCCGAAGGTGAATTATACATTAGAGAGAAGGATGACACTTTCGTTCGAGGAGAGCGAGCGAGGGTTGTTAAACGCGAGGACAACTTGAGACTGGACGGAGAATTCATGGGCCGTTCTCATGTCAAAGATGACTTCAAAGAGATTCCGAAGGGAGAGCGAGCACAAGTTAAACGACATGAAGATCATCTTACCCTTGATAGTGATTCCTCCGATGCTTCCAGAACCATGACGACCATGAATCGGACGGAATACAAACAATTTGTCAATGCTGAAAAGCGAGAGGCTTGCCGTTATGAGGACCATCTTAAATTGGAGGGCTCTTTCTCTGAAGATCTCCGAGCCATGGATGATTATCAAACTTCTGTGAGATCATCTCCAACAGGAAAGCCAGTTGTGGTCAGGCCTCTGGATAATCTCCATCCAGATAGATCGTTTATTATCCCTCCTAAGGAAACGACTCCTCTCAAGGGTGATCGGGCTGAAATCAAAAGGCCAGAAGATAATTTACGAACCGAGGTAATTTTTTTCACTACTTTCATTTATTTTTATTGCCATTCCCCACGTGCATTCAATTTGATTTCTATGTTTTTTTTTACTATTTTCAGTTTCTATAATCATACCAGATAATTGGAAAGCACTTTGAAAGGTATAAATCCAACGTAAATCACATATATGTAAGTATGCGTGCCATGAAATTCCATTCGAAATCATCTTACCTTGATTATTGAATGTAACACGAATAAGCAATTCATATTTATTTACAAGGTTTAAATTTCTAAATAAATTTTCAATTCTAAATTAAAGTCGAATAAGTAACATTGACATTTTTGATTAGGCAACACTTACATAATATGTAGGTAAATTTTATGAAGGCCGAAAGAAATGTCTCCGTTGAGAGGAGATCATGCACCGGTGAAAAAGGCGGAAGACAATCTACATCCCGAGGGAGATTCTTACAAGCCAGAGCTATATTCCCGGTTCCTAAGGCTGAGCGAGTTGATGTGAAGCGGCCGGAAGACAATCTGCATCCTGAAGGTATGTCAACGCACAAAAAATATCTCGTCGCCTAAGCTTGTGGGCTTGTACACAAAGTTCCCTATATATGCGATTATTATGGTACAGGTACATATTAAAAAAGTTCCTGCCCTTCAAGCTTTCATTGCCAGTATATATAGGTTAGCGTTGTATGAAAATTCAAAATATGCTGGAGATTGGAGAATATTTCAGTTTTTCAACATGCATTTAGCCATACTCTTTTTCCTTCAAAGAGAGCAAAACACACATACCTACCATAAGCATCCTTCTATACATATAATAATACTTACCCCATGACTACTTAACTGGCTTCTGGGAAGTTCGAAGCCCAAAACAGGACTATGTACATACGTGATGGATGAACACGTGCAAAGGATTTCATAAATGTTCTGACATTCCTACGCATTAAAGCTTTATTTAAAACTCAAGTTTTGTCTCCTCGTCATTGTGGTAAACTATTAAAGCTAAAGAAAGACCAGGCAACCCGGAATTATTAATCTTTTTCAAATGCTGAATATTCATTTTTATGAGATTCGCAGCTTGAGAATGAGTATATGCACTATATGTGATGGTTGGTTTTATTCCGTGAGACTGCAATGTTTTATGCAATCGAGGAGGTAAGATATTTGAAGGAAATAATAACTGCTGCTTGTATGTAAGTATTTATTAGAGTTTAGGAGCTTCTTGCAAGTTCAAAGAAGGACATTCTTTGTGTGTAGTTATTACTGTTTTGCTCAAGTGAAAAAGTGAAAACTTTTTTGCTTGCCGCTCATAACAGTTTGGCGTGACATTTACTGTGTTGTTATATTTAATGTTCCTATTACGTTCGTTCCGTAGGGAAATTCTACGATCAGCCCAAAGGAGGCCTCTCCATTGAAAGGTGACCGAGCTCCAGTAAAGACGCCCGTAAGATAATCTGCGACCAGAAGGAGCTTTTCCTACCAAGAGCAGGAACGTCTCCTGTGTGCCCAAGGGGTAAACGAGCTGATGTGAAAAAACTTGAGGATAATCTCCGAGTTGAAGGTATAATGATGTGGTTCCGTTTCTCCCTTTTTATAACCGCATCCTCGTAAATCTCTACGTTAAAGAATCAACTTATTTCTGTCTACTTTTATGCTTACCTCCCCCGTATAAAAAAAAGTAGCTATACACATTATAAGTAGCCTTCGCAGCTCGTTAATAGTTTATCAAAAGGGGTAGAGCTCTTGTGAAGTTCAATAGAACAAAGAGCTACAAAGATTTTTATGTTGACTAGACTAGAACACGTGTATTGTGCTTTTTAGAAGGAATGTATCGGGAATACATCCATAATAGAGACAAAAACGGAAGGAGTAAAAGTGCTTTTTGATGATCAATTTTAGGTGACTTTTACGACCGTCTGAAAGAAAAAGCACCATTGAAAGGCGATCGGGCTTCTGTATACGAAAACCATCGGACATTCTCCATCCAGAAGGGGACCATTCACCCAAGAAATCCGACACGGTTCCCAGGGGCGGCCGTTATGATGTCAAGAAGCTCAAAGATATTCGTATCCTGAAGGCCAGTTTTACAGTTTTACAAAGTCTGCGGCACTGATGGAAGATCGTTGGGAAGTCAAGGGGGTTAATTTGCAATTAGAAGGACCAATGCAGAGTAGGCCCAAACGAACTTCGCCAGTTAAGGGATATCAAGCGGAAGTAATTAAACCTCAGGAGAGCCTGAGGATGGAAGGTCCCATCAATATCCTGGACAACTCACAAGTTTTAACAATGGGAATAAGCTATAGCTACCTCTAAGAAAGCTAAAAAGCTAAGTCTCTGTGTTTCGACATACAGAGAATGACAATTTGCAAGACTCGATGCACTTGGAGATGACAAATATAGGTCCTAGAAGAAAGCTGCAACATAAAATGAATCCTCGTCTCGTCAGAGGAGGTTGGAAAGCAAAGCGTTCCAAAGTCACAGCAAAGTTCGCAAATAATGCCGGGAAATGACTTGGGTGATTCAGGATTTGATGGAACGACTTCAGCCAGAAGGACCACAGTGGAAGCCCGCAATCTCCAAAATGGGCATATGGTCAATGAAAAATCCATTGAGTCATCTGTCCGTCAGTCAGCTGAGACCAAAATCTCTGAAGACACGCCAGTGGAACAGAAAGTGCTGAGTAAGGCCATGTCGGCAAAATCAACGCTGAATCAATCAATTGTTCTCAATGACACTCAACAACAGCATCAACATCATGCTTCATCTTAGTCCACTCAGTCCACCACTGCTAACTCGACTCCTGTCACTCATGTCACAGCTGCTGCTCGGCAGTCGACCACAACGAGTGACCAAAATTATGCAAACCTGACGGGTACAAAGGCGGTCCAAGTTACCAGGGGAGTCACTGTCACCAAGAGACCTTTCGACAGAGGAGAAATTACAACAACCATACCACTTCTACCTCATCACGAGGTCCGATCCAACAACATTCTCCCATACAGTCCCACTCCCCGAGTGATAAATCATCCTCTATTCATCATCAGCAAACTCGAAGTGAGCAGAAAAGCCAACAATCACCTATCAACTCTCATACATCAAACATTTCCAGCCAGCAACAACTCCCATCTCAACAACCTTCAAGTTTATAACCACTCAAAATTTTTTAAGTTCCGAAACCACGATAGTCAGTCACGTTTAAATGGAAGTTGACGACGTAATCAGGTACAAAAACCCTTCATTCTTCGCATCCAGTTGGACACTCCAGTTCCACACGTAAACATAAAATAACATTAAACACGCAAACAAGGAACGTGTGAGGCTGTAATAATTACCAACAAAATTAATTATTAATAAACAGTATAAGCGTCAACGTCAGGTAAGCTGTTTAATTTGAGTCCTTGCACAGAATTAATCCGAAAATAATTCTGGGTAATTACTCTATAGGGAATTACTCTGGGAAATCAAGAAATTTCTGTATTCAAAACATACAAAAATTTACGAAATGCCTGGATAAAGTACTATTTTTCTATTTTCTCGATTTAAAGTGTTGTATTAACATAAAAAACGCAGAGTATGGTCCAACGTACGTCGATTTAACGACATTCAGATCTCCACTATGATCCTCATGATCTTCCTAAAATCTTACAATAGAAGCTGCATTGGGAAGAGAATGAGAGAACTGCAGGTTTGTATCGGCATTCCCCAACATCCCCAAAGCTTTTGTCCTGCCTTTTCTGATTACGCAAGAATGTGTTATTATGGATGATTTTTATTAAGATCCACTGAGCCTTTAGTTAGGTATCAACACTTTATGAAGCATCATCATCTTCATGGAGGACTGGCGGGGTACGGTGCAGTCAACTTTAATGAAGGAATGCCTTTGGATCTATAGGAATGTTGCAGCATATTATTGGCAAGGAATGTAAGAGAGCACTTGTCAGAGATATCTGCAGCTTATTAAACCATAGGGCTGAAATCTATACAACATTGTGAAACTGTGTATAATACTAATACAATTCCATGAAGTAGAACGAAGTCTATTGCTTTATAACAAACTTCGTTCCTTGATCATGACTCAATAAAGGCCTATAGTATAGTTCATAACTGTATGATTAAGTGGAGCCACTATGTTTTCAAATGTTTCCTTGCTCCAGCATTCCATTTTTATTGATGTTCTGAGCATCCAACCTTGCAATCAGTTTTTGAAATGGCAATATGTCTAAAACGTTGCGTATGTACATGCTTGTATGTATATTCACAAGTAATTTTCAGAATCAGGTCATGCATAATGTATGAATAACTTCATTGTAACACTTGTACTACCAACCCTTTATAGCTGTTGTTCTGCGAATCCGTCTTTGCTATCACACTCGCTTTTATCGAATCCAAACGTTTGGCTTCTCTCTCTCTCTGATATTTTATTATTAAAAGAGAATCAAAGACTATCGTGACAAAAATGCGGGATGAAACATCAAAGTGGAAACTACAATGGTGGAAAGTATGGAGAATATATTTATAACAAGTGGAGTATCTACGTCTGAGGTTTTGACTCGAAGCCGGCATGATGCACGAATTTGTTTGAAGCACCAAACGAACATACTAGTAAGGCTTGTATGTACTTAAAGGGGGGTAATCAGCTCCAAATCATTGACAGGCAGAAGTTTGCGTTTTATTAAAATGATCGGAGCTGTCAGGATTATATGAGTTGAACCTTTGCCATACTTTCGGAACAATTGACTTTTGCTATTTCAAACATTGAAGAAGGAGTAAAATATCTATGTATGGTAAAAAAGGATAAAGGTGAGTCACATTAAGGAGAGAGTTAGAGGCCTTCCTATACACTACACACTCACCAATTTGAACTTGTTATTAGTTACAGGGAAGGACGGCTTTGTCGGAGAACCAGAGGAGATGTATTATTTTTGATTCCGCTCAAGATGAATTGGTTTTTTGCAAGGTAAAAGCCATTCAAAATTTGAATAGAATCAGTCGGAGGGAGAGAGATCAAAGTGGGATTATGATTTAAGGGAAAGTCAGCATGCTGTGAAGCTTGTACGGGTGTAGGGCGAAAGGTAAATGTGTCTGCCTTTGTAATACGCACAACATGCAAGAGTATACGTAAGGAATTTTCAACTCATTTCTTTTCCCTATTCACATTTACTCCATTTTCAAAAATTCTACAATGTCAACCTACATGCCCAAAATCAAATATAGGGAATTCACACACGCTCCCGCAAGCAACTCAAAAAGAGGAAGTTCTTCATCTATTGTTGTGCTGGACTGGAAAATTTATCCCAAGAGGAGTATAATGTATTAGTAAGCTGTTTCAATTCTTGTGATTTCGATTGTAGCTTATCAACAATAAGCTCATTCTTGTACTTGTGAACTACTTATTATAAACTATTCAGTTACTGACGAGTTGTAAATCTAGGTGTTGATAGTGAAGAGAAGCTTGCTTTAAGGTATATTTGATTGGGCGACATCATTAAACGGAAATGGGAAGAGAGTGGAAGAGACGACATAAATCTGTGTAATTACATATAGATAGTATGCATATTACAAATAGTATATATATTAGATATTAGTAGTTGTATTTATATTAGTTATAGTTATACCTATAGTTCATATTATAGACTTTGTCTGATTTCTGTGACAAATGCCCACCAATGATAATTTCATTCTGTTTAAGTAGACAAGTTTTTTTTGTAATTTCCTTGATCTCTTACAAGTTATCTGCCGCGCGGATTGAAAGTGACAAAGGAAGAACTATGGAGAACAAGTGTAAAGAACAAAGGAAGGAGAGAAGAAAGGACAAAAAACTTAAGTTTCACGGATGACTAACGGCAAGGTTTTTTGTACACGCTCCAAAAGTCCCTTTGCTGCTTTCTCTGTTCTTCTTTTCTTACATCGGAGTTTATACAGCAACACTTATCCGCCCAAGTACATATTCCATCGAAAGCTTTGCAATAGCTTCAATCATGTCAAAGTGCCGTACTTGATTCGGCTAGAATGTTTTAGCCCCGTTCCCAGGCACTGGACTGGATTACAGAAACAGTCTGTTTTAACTCTTGTCTTATCGTAACAAGCGGAAAACCCGGAAAATATTTGAACCCAAATCAAAAGTGAAAGCCTCTTGACTTCAAAACTATGTTTTCTGAACCTGCCTTCTTTCATTCCCATCCACTTTTACAGCATTTCAAATACTAGAAGCACCTCTTAACGGAATTCTTTCCGCTGTAATGTCGGATTCCACTCCTGTCAACACTGGAAAAATGGTAAACAAATATGCAAAAGTACATATTACACGTAGAATATATCCACGCTTTATTTGAACACAGAAGCTTTGCAAATTCTGGGTAAAATCTGTCATTTTCATTTCCCTCTCTCCAAGTATAACTCCCATACTTTTACATTTACCATTATTTACTTTCCAACACTTCCAAACATTCAAGATGTGAGAGGAAGCCTTTGGAAACTACCCTTACATACCCTGTCTCCGCTTCATGTTCATACCCAGAGCCCCACTTTTTCAAGTATTTTTTGGATTTGGACCCGAACTTGGATTAGAGCTTCTCACGAGGACAAAACTATTTTGTCGTTCCGTTCTTGATTCCGTCCCTTTTGCAAAATAAGAAAAATACCGTTTTAGGCTTCAAAACCGTCTCGATTTACGAAATCTGAGATCTCTTTGGGATAGGCTGTATATGCTTTTTGAAAGTGAATTTTGAAGTTCAAGTTTTATAATGTCAGATTTGTGTGTCTTATACTGAATAATTTAAGGAGCAATAACAAAACTTGTTTGGGGAAAAGTTTGGATGATAAATATAATACGAAATTATATTGTTAAATGGCATTTCTAGGCTTTTCAAGTGAGAATTCAGTCAAGATACTAATAATAGAACTCAAAATAAACATCTTTGTGGGTTATGATTTCGAAATACCATCTTTAAATTTCAATTCTCGTTTATAATTTAGAAATACGATCTTTAAATTTCAATTCTCACATGTTCAACTCAAAATTTTGAATAATCTTTGTTCCGGATCCCTCGGGACCAGAACGTTCCAGTTTGAGCGAGAAGCTTGGGTGGTGAATTGGATGCTTATATATACTTTTTTCAGTTCGTCAGCGTGAGCTGGAAAATCAAATTAAATTATTTAAACTAAAAGTTATAGAATCAAGTTTTGCAAATACCTTAACAAGCTACTTGCCGAGAAATCCGAAAATGTACATGCATACATTGAATTACGTATGTTTGTTGTCTATATACTCGGTATATAGCACTACACAACCTTCGTGCTGGTGCTTCAGTTCAGGTCGTATTAGAATTTGAGCTTGATTCTAGCGATGTGACCTTTGTACATACTATAGGAAGGAATAGAGTAAGATGCAAAGCTACTTAGGTGAGGAGGACCAGGAGGGTTGGTGGAGAAGAAGGAAGTAAGAAGGGAAAATATAAGTCAAAGTAATGGATGCAAATGGGGAATATTTATGTGTGAGGGAAAGGAAATCCAGGTTATTGATAACCGTTGAGTATAGTGCAGAGTTGGATTTTACTTTTTTCTCAAGTTAAAATCCCTTCCGGTTGTCTAAGTTCTGCAAATCGGTTTAAAGGTTTAGACTTTAGTTTGGAGAGAAGAGTTGCCAATCCTTTTTTCAAGGGTTGGCGAAGAAACATCGAAATGATTTCAGAAACTTTACTTCCATTCATGCATGCATAACTTGTCGAAAGAGAGGTTTAATTGAGCTTCTCGTTTTGGCTGAGTCAGCTCAAATGTTAAACCTATAGATTCAAATCAAACGAAAATATCCTTCCATAGGCCATAGCCATACGCTCTTCAATTGTGCTTTATTATGCTTATGCACATCTATAGCTAATATATACTTCCATACATGTAAATATGCATACTACATTTCTCCAGTTTATTTCACTGGGCCCACCAGCTATGTATTTAAATTCTCTTGATTTTAAAATTCTTTACAAAAATACCCCCAATCATTGATTCAACTTAAGGATAATCGAAGGTGCTTCCTTATTAAGGGTAAAATGAAGTATCTACAAAGCATCAAGTGGATATGCATGCTGCTCCTATAGAAAGTTACCATTTTGTATAATGACTTTGTCTATTTACGGGTTCTAGTCATACAGACAACTACTGATTTTGATGAGTCTTGCTGGATTTTGTACCACATGATCCAAAGGTTGTAGATCTACATATAGTGGAGTATCTATACATATACCAAAGCGTTATGAACATGCAAGGGAATGTAATGAAGTATAGGAATAAGGAAATACACCGTTGATGAAGGATCCTAAAGTATCAATCTCTATTTCTCCAACACAGAAATTGGTACTTTAAGATACTTCCCGGACGATACTGAAATTGTCCCCGCATGGATTCTTGAAAAGAGATATCGTGGAGTTGGGAGTGAGATACCCGATAAAGATACATGGCTTTTCTGCAACCCCTGAGAATACTGCGTGCAGCCTTTTGATTTATTTTGTTGTGAACTCGAGACTCCATCGATAAGTTGGGCACAACAAATTCAAAGTGTAGGTTTTAGCAGTGCCAGTCTCAAGTTTTATCTGCTCAGCCCATTTAAATCAGGCGAGGCGAGAAGCTTATAAAGCAGCTCCCGACACCATTATACTGTTGCATTCTCCTATCCTTTTCATTTACTTTGTCCCATTTCCCTACCCAGCCAAATATACACAGCTTCATCATCTTCATCATCACATCAGCATAAAGCTCTCAACCAACCGACTGATTACAAGAAATCAGCTTCCCTTTCTCTCCCACTCGCCGGCTTTGTATAAATAAAGGTCGTCGCCTGGATGTCTCTACAGCAACCGTCGTCTTCCAACCAGTGGATCAAGTGTGGATGTTTACAAAGGGAAAGTCATTCAATTCACCTACATAAACCAACGAACGCAAGCTGTGTATGATGAGAAATAACTTGCTCATCGTCCGCCCCAGATATAACAACCAACTGTAATGCTCGCAGAGAGAGTTGATTGCAATTTGCAATGACGAAGTTACACAAGTTCCTCAAATTGTAATCATGCTCTATCCAAATTTTAATCTTGTTCTATCCAAAATTTACTCTCCTTCTATCCAAATTTTACTCTCGTTCTATCCAAATTTTACTCTCGTTCTATACAAATTTTACTCTCCTTCTATCAACTCAATCTTTTCGTTGTTTGTTGAGTTGTTGTTACTGTAAAATTACCAAACAGGAAATATGAAATTGGTTAAAATGAAGAGATTCTTGTGCTATTAACTGTGGTTACAAGTCGGTGAAGCAGAAATATTGAGAGCATCCCATTAGTTAGACATGGGCTCAGGGCTGATGATGATACGCCGGTAGCACAGATAAGTCACCTACTTTGCTCCACTGGAATTTCGTCTCTCTGGTAAAATAACTTGCACATCATATCCTCTGCAAGCAGCTGTTTGTTCATTGCATCATTACATATTTTGACTAAATAAATTATTCGATGCTCCTTTGGCTAAACCCAAACCGACATTCTTACTAATAGCCATATGCATGTATGTTTACATGATTCTGCGTCGAAAATGCAGCTAAGTGCAGAGAATCAGACAGGGGGATTCTGTATTTATCCACTGTGTAGATTAAAGAGAAATCCGTCGACAGTTATCCTAATATCTAATGTACTTACTCCAGAGATGTAAATGCATCAGCCCATTAGTGACGAGGAGGAAAATAATCACACAAAGCTGATGCGGATGAGCGGCATGTATTTACAAACAAGGAAAATAATTATCGGAAGCTTTTGAAGATCCATAAAAATTATTCACAATTTGTATTATCTGATGAGATGTGTAAACAAACCAAATATATATTCAGTTATTGTATACAATACACTATGCATAGTAGAGAAAAAAAATATATTTTCTGCACTATGCAAACCACTGCTTGATTTACTCGTTTTATGGTAATTTCTGCTGAAACAGTAAGAATACATATAGTGTACTTGATCAAAGTCAGGAATGACTTGTGATTTTTTCGCAAAAAAAAATTTGAACGGGAAATAACAACTTGCGGGCACACTTCACACTGCGTACTCAACTCATAAACATGACATTTCCCATATCTCCGCTTTGCGTGTGTGCTTCATAATTTACAAGCCAACATAAAGTTCTGGAGCTGTCGGGACCACTAACTTATAAACATGTACATGTGTGTATTTAAGCGCACATATGTACATGTATATGTTTGTGTATACATGTTATATTATATACAAGTTATATTACATATACTTTTTGCACGTTACCATGGACATATGAGGTCTGGTGGAGGAAAAATGCTCGGAAAATAAATTTCTTTGAAATGGTTTTAATGAATTGCAAATGCGGTGAAATTCACTTTCAACTCTATGTTAGTTTTGTAAATTAATCAAATTTTGTGGAACAGTCATAGAAAGTGTGGAGTCTTGGTAATTTTCTTATTAATTGAAGACGGAGTGTGGATGCGGCTGGGCTCTCATCGTCAGAACTCCGGACCACACGCTTATTGCTAGGCAGAGGGAAATGCCATTTAACATGTGCGGGGTTGACGAGAATCCCTTTTAATTACACGTGGCCATTTACGCCCCCCATCCATTACTATTGCCAGGCAAGGAGGCAGACGGTTTGCAAAATGTGCAAAATTTGCCGATGAGAATAATTCGGAATGAGGTAATATATCACAATACGGAGCACTTTTCCCTGACAAAGTTAAAGATGAAGGCCAGAGGAAATTGGAATATTTTGCAGAAGGGAGCAGTAAGCACGGAGATTGTGTAATTTTGAGAGTCTGGCAAAACAAGAGGGAGAGGCCCGATGACACACACACACACACACACACACGCAGTTGGTCTCCAGTCAAGCTTATATAAATTAGTCTTTCAACCGGCAGAAGCTTAAGAGTATTATGCAAAATAAAGATTATTCATTTAGGTTAAAGTTGAACGGGGTATGGCGAGGAAGAAGTAGAAGAAGAAGTGTGGGCTATATTTTCTTCCTCTCTCATTCCTACTCCCTGTGTGTGTGTGTGTGTGTGTCTGTGCTGGTATTTTCGTTATACTTGAGCCGAGCAATAGTAATTCAGTTGACTATTAGAATGGCGATTTCTCCTCCAGCCGACTACACTACTACTACTATACAACTTTACTCCACGAGGTCTTAAGCATGGCTTATGTATATTTTAGGGGACTCATCACTACTCGACAATCCGCATTAAGTACAAGAGAACTCAACAATACATTATCTTTATTCATGGGTCGGAAGGGACGGCTTTTCTCTCACTCACTTGCTCCCTCCCGCTCTCCTTTACAAATTAAACTCAGTCGATTAGCTAAGGAAATTATGATGCACGAACAAGATTTTCTAGCTGAGTTCAACATCAACTCTCACTCTCATCTTCCTATTTTATTTCTTATCGGGCCTCAGCCAGGCGAGCAAATTCATCTTTTTCCATCCTGCCGTCGTCTGTGGGGAAACAGACGAACATTCAGCATTCTTCTTCTCCTTCATGACAACATGAATTCTCTCTCTCTCTCTTTCTCTCTCTCTTTCTCTCTCTCTCAAAATCACAATAAGCTTCCAAATCTTTCCTTCTAATTATGACAGCTTAAATACAATTGTACATGCATTTTTATTTACTTTTTTTTTTATTCCAAACATTATAGATGATAACTACTTTTTTTAAATTCGGATTTTTGTAAAGTTGATTTTTCAACAGAAATTTTTACTGAATCTTTAAAATTACAGTGGACACTTGGCTTAACCCAAGCATTATTATTGCAAAGGAAATTCATTGAGAGGAAATTTCAACCGACAAAACGAAATCAAGAAGACTCCATGAGTATTAATCAAGTATAAGTATAAATTTATCCCTTTACACTTTGATCGAAATGAGTAAGCCAGGGGAGTAAACACATTGGGTCCGATTATACAAAATTGTAAATCCATTTTCTTGTCTATTCCTGATCCCTAATTTTTCCCTTTTTATCTGTAAATTCGGGGGTAAATTGACGTGAAAAATTGCTTTTTCTTCTCACTCGATTCCGCGGCGGGTATAAGACAAGTGTATATCAGCTGGAAGGATTCACAGCAGGAGGGCTATCTTCGAGGGGCTAGAGGTGTCCCAGTTGGGAGGTGTTTTCGGAAATTGGGTAATCTCAAGCCGGTGCCAAGCAATTTTCTCGGTCCAATATGTGCAGGCGACCACCTCTGTCTTTGCTCTATAGTTTATACACAGCCCGAAACTATACCACTATTGTCTTTTCCGTCTGTATTTTCCCCACGTCTCTTCCTCTTGACTGCCTTCTCCCTCAGACTTGAGAGCGTTGTTGGGAGAAGGCCGAGGGTTTGGATACTTCCTACCTGTGAGCAGCTTGGAGAAAGCTTGGAGAAAGCTTGGGCTGGGACTGGGAATATACGTACATATATATGGATATTCCTCTGTACATACGGAGCAATCTTTGGACGTTTAGTCTATTACCGTTTCATTGTCTTGAGCTTGTCTTCTCCCTGAGAGACCACGCAGTCACTCAAACAACCCTTCCTTCTCGTGTAACGAGACTTACGACTTGGTTGTTGAAACCTCAAAAACTTAAAGCCATTGTCGTCCTTCTAATTCCCCAGCTTCCACACTCTTTCCGAATTTCAGAACGCTCTTCCCATTTAGAATTCACGCCATTCCCGGCAAAATTCCCATACTATGCGCCTATGTGTATACGTATATAATTGTACGTACAAAATAACATGCACATCACATGCTTTGTAAATTGCAGATCAGCAAATAAGACGTCGCGTGAACTCGTGATTACATTGGATTTTTGTCAGCGAGTGCAAAAATAAGTTCGTCATTCGTTATTAAATACAAGAGCTTATTTCATATATATGAAACTTTAAATAAGCGACAGCAGGAGGAACTTGAGGAGATAAAAAATCAGACATGTGCCTATTAATGCCGTTAAAGCTTCATTTACTAAAACTAGCGTGTTCAGGGCCACAAATCGCTGAATTGTTATGTGTGATGTGACTCGGGAGCAAATATATAAAAATCGATGTACAATATAGGAAGCTTGACGGAGATGAATCATGTTTCATAGAATTTCTAGTTGGGGTTCTTCTTCTTTAGAGAGAGAGAGAGTGAGAGAGTGAGAGAGAGAGAGAGAGAGAGTCCAACAAGGGTTTGCCGTTCGCCACGTCTATATCCGGGAAATACAAAGTCAATCACTATATTTAAGCAGGGAAATGGTCCGCTCTGCCACTGACCAATCTTTCATACATAGCTGCATGGTCACTTTAATGCCACTCGCACTATTTTTTTCACCACAGTCAGTGTGGATATTCTCAAAGACATTTCCTTTCTTCACCCCGCTTCATTCGTACCATTAGAAAATATTCGGCAAGAGCTATTGCCGCTTGGCTTGGTAATCAGTATTCCTGTAGTGAAGGCCTTGACTATAGTCACACTCGTTTGATCTTTATGTGCAACCAGTTTGCTTTAACATTCTAATGTAAATACATAAGATCTATCTGTGAGAGAATGGAGTCTATATAGGGAATTGTACTGTTCTTCGAAATATATAAGAACATGAAGTGAAGTCTGCAGAATTTTCGTTTCTTTCTCGATCCTGTCCTTATGTATATGTATGTGGGAAAAGTGAAGAGAGTGAACTGTGGACTCTCGAAGGTCCTATTCACTATTCAAGCTCCTATGCAGGCTACATGGCTAAAATGCAGAGGACAACATTGTCGAGCCAGACTATGGACATCATCGTAATGGTGGCTATAAATCATCCCAAGTATCGACAAAGATAGAGAGTCGCGAAGCTTCAGCTCCTCCTGAGCCCAATCTGCCGCCGGGTAGACATCCCTTCCGTTCTTCTACAATTTCCATATAGTCGCCCCAGCATCACTGAGCATTAACAATCCATTACATGCCCATACATACATACTACACACCCTCTACTATCTTGAACACTATACACACTTTGAATGCAAAGTCTACTCTATGTATATATATAGTATGTATAGTTTCTATGTCTATAGTCTTAGTTCCTGTGTATGTCTACTCTTTAGTTTTTTGCACTCAAACCCGCCATAACAACACCCACATGAGTATCTTCTGCAACCGCGTGGAATTGATAACTTTTTGCGGAGGAATTATCTCCAAATTATGGGAACAATAACATTCTAATTGATGTCCCTCAAGTAATTAGGCGTATAACAATGAAAGTATCTCCTATATTTACTTTATTAGTACATGAATCAATTGTCAGGGAAAAATATCCTTATCGCTCGGATTGGTTACATGGCACGTTCCCTGGAGACAGCGCTTCAGTACGGAAGTTCCATCGATAACCTTTAATGTGGGGATGGAGCACAACAAATAGCATCGGCTTGTCGGACTACATAGTCTCTGTGTAGTGTGGATAGCTGTACTCAAGTAGACAGAAGAGTTATGAAAGTGCTGAACTTGATCACTAAAAGAGTAAACAGCCTAGTTGGTACGAGCACAGTTATGGATATTATCACTGATCAAGATATGCAATAACAAGAAACGACTACTTCATGGAAGTACTTGCAACTCAAGTAATAGGAACCCTTCAACCTCCCTACTCCCGCCACTTGAAAAATACTCTGACTAGTGTGTTCCAATGCGGAGTGAAGTGTAGAGTCTGAAAGAACTCGAGTGTAGCGAGCTTGTAGGTCAATGATTCTAATTTGACTGCATCATCCTGTAATATTTTTGTAAGTGCTATATGTGAGAATGGATTGGGAAGGGAAGCACTCTTAATTATTCTCGAGTGTCTAAAACAAAGACTATGGTAGGTCCCAATCTATATCTATCAATGTAATTATAGGAGCGGAGAAAATATTTCAATCTTCAGGAACCCCCACCGCTACCGGAGATCAAAACTACAAAAAATTAGGAGGCAAAAGGCAACAGACGCACAAGTATACATGCTGCCTTCGAACAGTTCCAACAGCTTCATATCCTTCTTGAACTAATCAGAACCGGCAGTCATCGATTATGGCGAAGTAGCAGAGTCCCAGCAGAACGACTCGATACACATTTTGCAAGATGACGAATTGCTCATGCCTACAGTGTTGGATGCCGGATATTTCCCTACTTAAATTCTATGTATTTGCTTTTGAAATGCAAGTAATATTTCAGCTCCCAGGGTGCATTTGGGAACCAACGTACTTTTATAATAACTGAAACTGTTTAGCCTCCATGTATACATACAGCCGACAGTTCCCAGGCAGGCTGCAGTCTCATTTCCTGCATCTGAAATCGTATCATCAAAACTAAATATTGTGCAGAATTGAAGTTGACAGCGTCGGATTCAGCCTAATTCTCTTTTTGAATCGAACACCGAATGCCCTTTTATCTTCCTTACTGTCTCTGGGCTCGCTATTCCAATACACCATTCCCAGACCTATGTATATAGTGAAGGTCCGGGAGTATCCCTACAGTGAGCACAACCTTCCACCAAGTGGGTTAGACCATTTGAACTGATTAACTTTCCGTTGGTGTCAACGAAATTAGGCTACATAACTTGGTCACTGTTGATAGGAACCTGGTATACTCAGATTTTAAAGGTATACATAGTTTTAAGTAGGTTACATATAGTTTTATGTAGGTATACATAGTTTTATGTAGGTATACATAGTTTTATGTAGGTATACATAGTTTTATGTAGGTATACACAGATTTATGTAGGTATACATAGTTTTATGTAGGTTTACATAGTTTTATGTAGGTTTACATAGTTTTATGTAGGTTTACATAGATTTATGTAGGTATACATGGATTTATGTATAATCTCCTTACAGCGAGGAAATTAGAGTAACACGTTTGATTTGAATCTCGGATTTAATATCTGTTGTACACTTTTACAAACAATCAGAATTTCACAATACGGAGTTTATACATATTACTCTAGCTTTTGATCTCCCCAAATGCTTTTGTGGTAGGTTGGAACCTATTTCCCAATCTACGAAGCTCCTGCCACAGCCATGAATCCATGTTCGAACGCTGGGACATCTTATGGGTTGAATACGTTTTGTCTGCATATGTGACCTGTGTACTTATCCTGTCAAGGCTGGGACTAAACGGGGAAGAAAAGTTAATTTTTTAGAAACTACGGAATCATCAGGATCATTATCATCGCATCGCCAGGAACTCGGTCTGTGTTTGCTTTGTTCGTTTGTACGGTTGTTGAGTTAGCAAATTAAATAATGCAAATTGAAATTGGAGGAAAATTTGTGCATTCCGGCAACCCACATCTATGGCTGGGGAAATTTCAAAGGGCTTGGCGATTGCAAGATATTAAGCAACTTTAGACTTACCTCATTACATTAGTTGGGTAATTCAGTTGAAAATGGGACGTGAGACATGAAAATAAATTGAAAGTACTACATCCTTTTCTTGTAGTCGGAGACCAACAGAAGCGTGTGCACGCTCCCTGCTCTCGATTCTCATCAGTATGTTTAGAGAAACCAAAAGGAAAACACATACAAAGTATTTAGAGCACCGGAGTATCGTCTACACTATGCAGAAGGGCACAGACGTAACGCATCTATATAGGCGCAATCACAATAGGAGAAGCACACAGGGCTGCATGAACTGAGTGAGTGAGAAGCGAAGGGTAATTGGGACATGGAAAATAATAATAGGAGCCCTGTTTTTTCCCGATTCCCCTTGTATGTACGTACACTATACTTGCACACCTACTACTTGTATGTGTTTGACTTGTATGTGTATATGAAACGGGAAGGTACGGAGCTGATAAGGAACGGATCCATCGTTTGCATGAATGTGTCTGTCACTCGTTGTCATCATCATTATCCAAATCATACTGTAATCATAACGTAATCATTCAGCAAGCCGACGTAGGTTGTTACGTATGCAAAAGAAAGTTACACTACAAAAGTTCCACACTGTCACTCGCCTCCTCTGCACAAAGACTGCTGGATCATTTACATTTGTACACACTCGAGAAAAGAGCTATAGTAAGTTACAGATACTATGTACATAGGTAGTGTGCTCCGTATCTCTGATAATAATTTCAAACTTCGTTTGGAAATCACAAGCATTAAATTCGATGTACCTACATATGATATGAACATTGCTGATACAAATGCAAATTGATATCTATAGTAGCTATCTGTATAAGGCGAACTGATATCAATAGCTGTAATGCGAACTAATATCTATAGATGTAGTAATGCAAACTGATATCTATAGCTATAGCTATACGCTTATGGCACGTGTCTCCCACATGAAGATGAATAGAAAAATATTCCCAATTCATTCCCAGCGACGAGAAAGGTTTGAGGCAAGTGACATTGACACACGTGGGCTTATGTTTTGCTCACAGTGCTCACAGAATTCCCCATATCACATGCATAAGTCTAGGAGTAAATCGTTGGTTGTACACAACAGGGAATGCTGCACATGTTTGTATAAAAGAAAGTTATTCGAATCAGCATCAAATTCAAATAGACATAATTCTTTGTCTGAAGGAGGATCCCTTCTGGTCACATCCTATAACCTTACCCCCAAATAATATTTCCGAAATATATGGAAGAATAACACCGCCGACAGTATTACTGTGCCATTGGAAGTAATACTGGAAGTACGCAGATAGTAGCTACTATAGACATATTACTTCCTCATACTTTTTTCTTGACTATTTTCCTCCTCCCCGTAACAAAGTAGCTTTCAGCTTATTTACAGCGAGCGAAAGGAATTGCAATAGGAGCGAATGTGACTGTCGGCATTGTCAGTGTAGACTGCAAAGCCGGATCTGACTTTATAAGATTGGAGTTAGTATATACTTGGGAGTAAGTTGGAGGAAGCTAAAATACAAATTACTAATGCATGCATACGTACAAGATGGTAATCGGATTTCTTCTCTTCCTTCCTTGAGGGGCAGAGGGGAGAGGTGGCTTCAATGAGATTCAATGATTCCGCTGAAAAAAGTTTGAAAGGAGCGTCTTCCCTATAGGAACGACAGTGTATAGATACGGCATAGGTGAGGTATTCGTAATAGTCGGTCTATAGACCAACGTATTATTATGATTGTGTATGGATCGGATGGAAGGACAAGTATGTGATTTTTGTGCGTGCAATAAATCATTTTGTCGTTGTTCGGTTCTCTCGCCCCCAATCGTGTCCTTATCATCCGCAGTCGTCCGTATCATCGAACTCAATTTAGTTGAAAGTTGCAAGTCTCTTCTCCTCACTCGCACACTCCTGCCCTTCCTTCCTTCCTGTCTTCCCTTCCATCATTCCCTTTCCTCCAAGCTGAGCATTAGTTATACTACCTTCAAAATGACGTGCACAAATACGTACAAAATCATCTTATGTAGTACAAAAATACATACAAAATCATCTAGTACAAAAATACATAAAAAATCATCTAGTACAAAAATACATACAAAATCATCTGACTATTGCCATGCAGGGTCAGGACAGAGCAGGCTCTTCTTCTTCATCTTCCCTACCCTTGGTCTTTAGTGAAGTCATGATTTACGGGCCAGAGCATTTTGTCCACAATAAATGATCGTGTGTGTGTGTGCATCGCACTTCTCGTCCTCTCATCAGTTGATATCTGTTTTGGGCTTGTCTTCCTTCCCAATTTCCCTGTCCATCTCGCTATAAACAAGTGTGTGTCCGTCTTCCGTGCATTATTGATGCGGGGAGGGGAGACTCAATTCAATTGTCAATGCTCGATTTAAGTGGCAAATTCTTAAATAACTGGATTTCCCTCCTCGTACACATTGAGTTCCAGGACTCCGCGGGGCTCACATTGTGGTAACTTGTTAAACAAACTGGGGTCGTGCCTCATCGCAAGCGAACAAAAATGATTTTGGATGTCCATAGTGTGTCTCTATTCGGTACGGACGACCCTCCCTGAATTAACTCAATGTCCATTGTGGCTTGATTCTTCATTTTATTTCGGATTATCACGCCATCAATTGAGGATCCTGCAGTACAGTGTTAGGGAAGATCATTGAATTAACTTGTTTTTTTTAATTATTAGATCTTAACTTAATGAAATATGAAAATAAAACAGAGAGAATATTTTACATAAAGAATCAGGAATCAGAAAGAATCAGTTTTAAAGGTACAAGCTTGCGGAACATTTGAATTTTAAAATCAGTACAATCAGCAATAAAACCAGGATATTTACTATGAATAGGCGTATTTATTTGACAAGTTTTTCCATTAGTTGTTAGTTGAGAATCTCAACTTGAGATGATTTCGGAAATATGCAACTAATTCGTCTTCGGCACTTTAGCTAGGATATTATTTTGAATGTTATATATGTTTTATCTACATGAGGTCAACTATACAAACTGAATTACTATATAGTACAAAATAAATGGAGAGTTTTGTATCTATATGTTGCACTCAAAGTACAATTAGGCCGCCGACAAACGAAAGTTTTATTGTAGTTTTATTCCATGCGAAAGCTACTTTTGCAAAATAATAATTTCGAAATTACTGAGATTTTCTTTTAGAAATTGCAAGTTTGGCTCGTTTTACTGTAGTTTGCAAAGACTTTCCAGACTTTGGGAGTGGTTAGCCCATATAGTTACAATAGGGAGAATATTTTATCGAGGTGCGTCATAGCCGAGTAAGTATATATAATATGTATATTTATACCATGTCTTACGTCACTACCTGTATAGCTATATGTAAAAGACAGAATTGAGTTTTTGGAAAAATCCAATTCAATTTCCTTAAACTTTCTGTGGCTCTCTGTCCGTCAGCTGAAAAGGCGAGTGGTACACTTTATGATTATGATGGGAATGTGGTGGGTCGATTTGAAGATGGAGATGGCCACAAGGACATATTATCCTTTTGTTCCTCTAACTTACTGAACATGTCCGCTTTAAAAAAGCAGAGTCCTCACTTTGGACAAACTTTTACATTAGCCGGAGAGTAACAAGCACTAAGGATTAACGAAACAAACTTAAATCTAATCCATAGCTTAGTTTTTAAATGGGATTTATTTTTGAAAAGAAAAGTTGAGCTTCTTGGCTACTTTCCTCCACCCTGTGCAAGTACTTTCCTTTAGTAGTATATAGGGATATGAGCGGTGGGTTTGAACATGAGAATTATACGGAAGGAGCATTAAGTACATATTACTCTATATAATATTCCTATATATAGGAACCGCGAAAGGTACGACCGCCCTTAAATTTAATTTCACTCATACAACGTGCTAGACATTTGCAACGATAGCACTTGCAGTTTACACTTTCCCATGTACACTTATACATCCTTACTTCATAAATGGGTCGGATGGGATTCATCACCCGGGGAGATTTCATAATTAAATTATTTTCTCACGCAAAATTTAATGCTCCTGCACAACCAGCCCCTCGTATACTAACTACAATAACATCATTTCCCCTACTGCTGCTCCTTTTTTTATAATGTTTCATTAATTATTTTACTACGAAATTAAATAATCATTTCCTCGTCTTCTCCTATACTTTCTCCTTCCTCATGTGCTTTTCCTCCATGATTTTTAAATGTTGCCGCTATACTCGTTCGTAAAATGCTGGAGTACATAAATCCCAAAGCTACTCACTGTGCAGTAACCACTACATTGACCACAAGCTCTGTTGTTGAGCCCAGCACACAATATCTTTGGATAAACCAACTCTTGGGTTGCACATGAGCTTTTAAATATATATTCTTTTAAATATTTTGAAGATTTATTCGCAGTTGGAACAGTTTGTATTTTATTTTATCACGCTTTCTTAGTTATTTTGAATTTAATTATAATACAAAAGTCATTACAGCAACAATTGCGTCATCTCCTTGTTATATGACTAATTGAAAGTTTATTTAAAATTATATAATGGGATTAACGTCAGGCATAAGAAATAATTCAGTATTTCGACTGTTAGCCGACATTGTTTTTGCATAATTACGTAAAACTATTTCGTCATTGAAATTGGCTCCGGGAGAAATTGTGACTGCAAGGAAATTCCTGCGGCTAGCTGACCCACTGACTGTCCACCATTGAGTATTAATCTCTATCTTAATTTTAACACATTAAATCCTAATGATATTTATTATTTCACAGCTGGTGATTTCGTGAATTTACTGTTGATTTAATAAATGTACTGGCTATTTAACAAATTTACCCGTCATTCATGAATATACTGCAGATTAAAATATTTACAGAGATTGTTTAGAGTTTTTATTGTTAAAATGCGTAATATTTAAAGTAAGCTTAAATGGTAGCCTTGCAGAATTCTCCCATAAGCTTTTCACCATCATCTTAATAACCAGCTGCATTATTATAAAAATTTTGATTAATAAAATTCTAATTTTGTAAGAACCTTCAACTTTTTTCATCTACTTATAAGCTTGCTTTCGTGGTGCGATTAACAAGATCAATTTTAGTAAAAGTTATTATCGGTAGTAATTGAAGAATGTATCTGTGCAAATGCTTTTGATGGCTGTGTTAATTCATTAGCACATAAGGTTCGGAGGAGTTTGTGTTCCCGGATCTGACTTGCTGCACAAAAGGCGTCCATACTTACTATAGTATAGGGATACAGTAATCACCCATGTTCGGTATGACTATGATACGTTCACCTAATTAAAAAGTTGATGGAGTTCCGTGGGGGTTTGAGTCACAGCGTGGGGCCTTGAAGTCTTGCATGAGTTTGAAAGCAAAGAGTGTAAGGGAAGTTGAAGGGAAAGTGTGGAATTACAAGAGGATGTAGTGTAGATGTAATAATATAGTGTACATATAGTCATATATATGTAATGTACATATAATGATACAATATTATTATATCATGATATAACTATATCTTGTATCTAGATACATGCATGCATGAGCCGTTTGAAGTATATGGAGATGGAGAGAAGTGCCAGTGCCATTTACAGTTATAAATATATGGGAGCATCTAAGTAAGGATCGGTACATTGTAGTAGTTTAAAAGTACAGTTGTACATACTTTGAAAGTTGATTTGCTACATGTTGCTCAGTGGAGTGGAGTATGACTATTAGTAAAATCATGAGTAGTGAACTTACGTATAGATAGACCCTGATATGTATAGAGGAGTAAGTTGGAGGAAAAAGACTTTGCAATGAAATATAGTTCTCACACAGAGCGTGTCAGGCATCTGTCAACAACTTCGTCACACCCACTCGACGAGGCTGGGGACAAGAGTAAATTAATCAAGTTGAGTTTCAACTAAAACGTACTAACGAGCTCTCTCCATCACCTGTCACTTCTCCACTGTTTCTTATTTCTATGAATACCTTAAGCCCCGCTGAAATTGTTACAGCCAGCCCAGCTCACACGGTAATCTCCACAACGCTAATAATTATACCTGAGGTAGTCCAAAAGATAAATAATTATTATTATGTTAGCACTCCCTCCCCGCCCGCCCTCTCCTGCCTCTTCAAATCACACTCATCCTAACAGCTTTACAATCTCCAACTTTTTCCAACTTTCCCAGCAACGACTATTGATCTTTAGCTTTTGAGAATTAAAAGAGGCAGGAGTGGGGAGTGAGATGGGAAATAAGAGGGAGCGAGAAAGGTATGATATTGGAAAAGTTTACAAGTTGGCGAAAAAATGTGAAGAAATAATATGTAAATGACTCAGCAGAGGCTGGGCTAAGACTTTCTCCTTCCCAGACTCTTCAGTCTAAAAGGTATTACTGAAGAAAAGAATTTAGTTTGAAGATGCGTGAAATTCACATTTACAGATGAAGAATTTAACTTCTATCGTATGCCGTTGTTGCCTATGTATTTATATATACTTGAGTCTCCAAAATACATAGATACTTCTCTCCCGCGCTCCTAATGTGGATCATGATTGGACCGCAGAGAGTTGCAAAACTTTGCTTTTCTCCTTCAGACAGCTCTTCTTTTCTCTTTTTTTCCCTCTCCTCTGTCTCCGTCCAATCACGTGTAAAACAAACTTGGAAAAAGCGTTGCAATGAAAATACCAAGTAGTAGTAAAGTAACTTATTGTTACTAGTTGGTTGAACCTTTTCAACTTTCCCTTCAGCTCCTCACTTCTATAATTCCTCTTGCTTCTTATTAATCTACATTGATTTTGGAACAACTCCTTCAGTGACACTGGACCATTGCAGCGGAGGGCGAGCGGGAGCGTTTGACTTCATAGGATCCATCTTAATATTTTGGCTATAAGAGTCCATCTTTTATACTTGTTGTACATCTGATACATGATTTTTTAGCCTATACATGATTTAGCCAGGCTAAATCATTCACATCGGTATCTGCTGGAACTAACGCCGCTACTTCAATGCTCCAACAAATAAAATTACAAGCTTAACAACTATTTTTAACCCGTGGAGCTACTAATGAACGGACTTTATCAAGAATGCTTCACAAAATCTCCTGTTTTAAGTTGTTTTTTTTTAAGAAACAAACATTTTATTAAGTTTGATTTTATACATCGCAGCTCCTCAAAGAAAGAAAAAGAATCCCGGAGCTTTTTTTTCAACGAGAGTCTCTTAAAATCTTCCCCGCTCATGAACAAATGTACGAGGATTTCTTCTTTGTAAGGACTTGGGAAAATCTGGGGTACTTTAGGCTCAAGTCAAACAGGAGATAAGGAAGGAGGAGGAAAGTTAAAAGGAGCGGGAAGGTAAGCGCTTTAAGTAAAGAGTTTTATCATGAACTTTCCCTCCCAATATGTTTCCCCACGAGCAAACTTGTAAAGTCGTCGCACACACAGTTCGGGGGGAATTGCAGGTTAGCTCCTGCCTGCAACAAAGACCATAAGGTTAAGCCATTTTGATTGATAAGGTCGTCGGTAGTCATGGCAGTGCCATTGATGGAACATTTTCTCCTTCCCATTCCCAAGTAAGCATGTGCATTGCTCACATTACATTACATTTCCCGAATGTCATTCACTATTCACATGGCCCAGCTGAAGGGATCGTGCAAATCCTTCAAGTACAATCAAGTCTAAGAAGGGTCGTTGTGTACATTTACAATAACTGTATTTTGGTTGTAAATGTAGGTACATAAAAACTGGGATTGTACTTTGTCACTTCGGTACAAACACACCGCTCGCATTTCACTTCCCCTCGTAAAGCTTTCTCTCTCTCTCTCTCTCCCCAGATACTCCGACAAGGGAATTTACATGAACAAGAACGACAGTAGTATTTTGCCGTAAATCTTAAAATTGCATTGTACGTAATCGTAAACAAAAATACAGTCGAGATTGAACTTTTTATTAGACACTCAAGACTTTTTATTCCGAGCTCTAGTCTGAATTTAAGCTTCCCCAGTTTAATCCGGGCTCCTTCTTGCCTCTAGCTTCCAGGCTTTACACCTATAAAGCTTTATTTTGCTCCAAAACGAAAACACCAAACAAAATGCTCGGATTAACATTTATTGTTTATGTGGGCATTGAAATGTACACAGTAGTTTGGTATAATTATTTGGATACTTTCATCAGGAAAGGCTCTAAAGTTTAAAAGGACATTACAATAATCGACAATCACCCACTTGAGAAGTCGTGGCAGCAATTCTTTGATAAATCCTTCTTCTTCTTCCCACTCAATTCGAAGATCCAAACGAAATGAGCAGCAGCCTGATGCATCCCAATGACGTCCAAAGTTCTGTCAACCTCACACGTCCAAAATTAAGTTGGAATATGGGAGTTGGACATTAGTATTAATAGCAACTTTGGAGACAGACGTAAGGTGTAAGGCGACGATGGTGATGACAGTTGCTCAACCTCAGTCAAGTTCTAAGTGCGGCTTAAGTATATGCGTTCGCACGCGATGAGGAAACTTCAGCAGCTACACTTGTAGGAACGAGGCATTGGGAACATTTTCCAGATTTCCGAAAAGATAACAGGACTTGACTCGCCGTCGTAGGACTTTGAAGACTTTAATGTATGTATGTGTAGTATGTATTCTTAGTGTTAGTATGTATTTATAGGTATGTCACATGCATTATAATGTATGTACATACATTATGATAGTTGTATGCGGGTAGTAAAGACAGTAATTCATCTAAGAGAACTATATCAAAATACATGGTCTGACTCCTCAACATAGTCATATCAGTAAAATACTTGGAAGTATTGGTGTAGACTATAACATCAGCAAATAACAGACTATTGACTATACCAAGAGCATGTAATTCCATGCTCAGAACAGCTCACACCGTCGCCCTTTGTTCGAGAGCTGTGTCTCCAACTCTACAATATCCGTCTGTATATGTTGCTGAGATTCAAAGTCAACTTGTACTTTTCTCCGTGTTTTCTTATGGGCTTTGACTGTATCACTGGAACGATCACACTCTTGAGAGATGCTATCTCTGGGATGGGAAGACACGTCGGAATGGTGGTGTTGCTTATATGGTGGATAACCATGGAGTTGGGAGAGTCGCCCGAGTAGACCTGTAGGCTTCACAAATAGGATTTAAATGTTATGTCTGTACGAAGAGATTGGTTGTTCGGAGCGTAAGTATGGTATAAAGAAACCGTCGTCGTTGAAAGCCAAGTTGGCCTTGTTTTGTAAAAGGGAGTTGGAGAGAAGGTAAAAGGAAAAGGACGTGAAACCATTGGGAATCCCACGGGAGATGACGAAAGATTCTTGCCAGCAGGCTTCTAATTGAATTCTTGGGATTATCATCACGAGACCTACGGACACATTACCGGAGTTAAGGACTATACCTTGTGTGCTATAATGTTTACGGCGAATTGTCAATTACTCGAAACCTAGTCTTCCGAGTCCGTTCCATCCCACACACTACTGACACAGTCACATTACCGAGGGAGCGGTGCCTCCTTTCCTTCGGCTACCACACGAGCCGCCGTCGAGGAGATATAATGGGACTCATACACAGTGCCTTAAAGTAATAACCCGACAAGGATTACATATCCCTGTCCTACAGTTGTACCTGGTAACGCATTTAGTAGCGCTCGCAAATAAATATATAGCGGTTAGTCACGGGGAAATTTTTCCTTCTCCGCATCTTTAATCCGTTGCTTTGGAGATTCTACTGAGAGTAAAGAGCCATAAATGAAACCCTCCGTAAGGGGGAAAAGCAACTTGGGAGCCTCACTGTAATTTATATAACCTCTGTACACATAAGTATATTAGTCCTTTATTATATTCATTATCTAGCATATACATAAGTACATGCAGTATAGATATTTTAAACATACACTACTGCAGTGGTTTGGTATCTAGTATATAATCCCGTGTAACGTTAGAGCATGTGTTTTTTCGATGTATCTATATCTACATAATTAGCTGTACTACTAGTAGAAGTGTATTATAAGTATCTAATTACTGTATAATGTTCCATGTATGTATCTCAGATGGGTATAATTCAGATGAGTATATGTCATTGTTCTTATGGATATCTGTATTTTCCAGTTGTATAACACAGTTTACAAGGGAATAATTATTCCGTTTCTTCTACTCATATGCCTCCGGTAACGTTGACAGCATCTGTAGTAGTCTCTCTCCATATAAACGAATGTACTCATTATTTTTCAGCAATACCTGATTGATATACTCCCCATAGAAATGTACTTCTGCGAATCTCTCCGTTAACATAATATTATCCACGCATACCCCTCTACTCCGTAAGTCTTTCCTGGAATTCGCTTCTTAATGCCGCCAGCCTTCCATGCCTTCCATGCCTTCCATTTCTTACTCCTGCCGTGTAATTAACAGAAATGACTGAGTAACTGGAAGAGTGTTGAATGAGGAAGAGTCGGGAGTAAGACACTGAAAGTGATAGGCACGCTTATGTAAGGAGAAAACTGTGTTTGGAATATTTACACTTAAGGGAAAATACAAAGTAGTCATTATCTTAACCCAAGTTGAGTCCTAAGTTGGCGGAAAAAGGAAGCAGTGAGACGTGGATTCCTTTGGTGAAAGAGATGCCTTAATGTAATCTATTATTAAACACAAAGGCATGTAAATTTTCTATGGTCGGACAACAACAACAAAACAAGTAGTCGTATTATCTTTCCAAGTAGCTATGTAAGTCCAGAGTATCTATCTATGTAAGTCCAAAGTATCTATCTATGTAAGTGCAAAGTATCTATCTATGTAAGTGCAAAGTATCTAACTATGTAAGTCCAAAGTATCTACCAATGTAAGTTCAAGCATCTACATAGCATCGGCGAAGGGTCCCAAAGTACCAATTTCTATCCCTTTAACACAGAAACTGTTACTTTTGGATACTTAAGTGGATATGTAAGTTCAAGGATCTACAATAGTATATGGCATTAGTTTGCATATCACAAAGAGTATCTTTGAAGACTGTGTATCTCTTTTTGTTTCCTTTCATGGTGAGCCCGCTACCTCCTTTTCTCAAACCCATGCCTTCTTTTGCAAATGTAGTGATTAGTTAACCCTTGACTAGGGATTATGTAAGGAAGTGGGTTGGCTATACGCCACACATGTATTCTGTTCCAGTGGGGGCTTGGGATGCAGGAGAAGGAACCCCTGAAATCTTATACTTCTTGTTGATTGTAACATAATACTGGATACGTATTGACGTAGACGTTGAAGCCTAATTCCGTGCAATCCATCTCTGCCTCGTTGTGGCTTAAATAGCATGACATGAAATTAATGCACGTGAGGCTTTTTCTAAATAGCATTTAACATGTTACCAAAAGCTACATATATGTAACTGTACTTCCACGCACGTCCCCATCCACATCAATAGTCCTCAAATATGCACAATGGAGAGCTTCATATGTCTGTGTTTCCTTATAAAACTGAAGAATGTTCGTCTTTAAAGCAGCCACTTCCTTATATGACATCCTACCCTTATATACATACAATGTATGATCATCTATATAATACTTCCTTATGAGTATTCCTATACTACTATTATACCACTATGCATTACATATAGTATGATCACATCAAGTGTATGTGCACGTAAGCAAATTATAGGGAATACAATATTCCTACTTATTTATTCGAAATACTGCAGACCGATATTGCTGCAAAGAAGCCATCGTCATTCATTATGGTGTCTATATGTTATTGCGTTATAAGATTACATTACAGCTCACATTCTTCCTCCGCTCATCCTTCTCCATCTCTTTCTCCTCCTTCAGTATTTACAATGTGCGGGCAAATATCGTCTTTGTCCAAACACTTCCCTTTTCGTCTTTTTCTTTCTCTCTCCGCCAAACATAAGTGGTTCCTCTCCACCCACAGCGAGACTCCAAGAAATGCTCTTGTATCCCCCTTGTCGTCCCTATACACACTGACTATATATGTACCTCTATATGAGGGAAACTAGGACAAGTCATTTGTTACTCGGCAAAAATAATGCAAAGTTGGACAGTAAAGACGGAGTAGATACTATTAGCACCACAATACACGCCAAGGAACAAGTTTTTAACGCACAGTGGAGTCCCCGTCCTTGGTATTAAACACTCCCGGACATTTATTTGTATGACCACTCCACAATTCCTTTGTCACTGCTACAGTAAATCTCGTTAAGTTTTGCAATTCATCCCTGCAGTCATCCATGGAAAACGAGGCGGATTAACGTCGACCAGAAAAATTGTGGAACTCAGCAATTCAAGAAAGTGCCACTATATACCACAATAATAATAGAAAAATATTTCCGGCATACAATTTCATATGTACAGTTTTCACAATTTCGTATCCACAGTCTTCACAATTTCATATCTACAGTTTCCTCAATTTCATATGTACAGTTTTCACAATTTCATATCTACAGTTTTTACAATTTCATATCTACAGTTTCCTCAATTTCATATACACAAAGTTCCTCCAGAGTTCCCATTCTCCCTGCCAGTCTGAACCCGCTCATTGTGCGATGCTCCTTGAATATGAAGGAGAGCGGGGGAAAGTGACGGGGAAAAATGGACTGGATGACGGGGAACAAAATTTGTCTGGCCAGACTCGATTCCCTTGACTTTTATGATGAAGAATCTGTGAATAATGAACCATTTGATAAGATCCCTGAAAATGACCTACTTGTTTCTTATTTACATAATCATGGATGTAATTCCTGCATACCGTTTATCTTAGGAATCTTTTGAGGATCTATTCTCACGAGGCAGTTTACATATCGTCGTCGAAGGATCTTAAAGTACCAAGTTCTGTATTAAAAGGGATAGAAATTGGTACTTAAGGAACCTTCGCTGATCATATACCGAGTTCAAATCTGGCTCAAGAAGAGTGATCGAAGGCGACTCGAACAGAAGAATCATAGTATCTTTTATTTAACCCAAACGTACATATCATAATCCTGGCTTTAAAAACTGCAAGGGCCCAACAAGAATATTACGTTTGACGTCTCAAACATGCAATAATGGTATTATGTATCTATATTTAATGGTTTTATATCCATCGAACCTCCCTCGCTTCATCTCCATGCCGACAAACAAGCCTACAAAGGAATTTCTCCACTATATGTACATATCCTGTGAACGCGCATAGGTCTGATATTGATATAGTGATACACGTACATACATAGTGTTGAGGGCAGGGTCCGTTGTAACTATGCGTTATCAAACTGACGGGGTGAATATATCTGGAGGCTGCATTAAGGCACAAGGAACATGTTACATAATAAATAAATACGTTCATGCATAAGGAAAGCAACAGAAGATATACATGTGCATACATGAAGTATCTTGGACATAAAGTAAACTTGTACTACAGTACATAAGGGGTTTTAAAGTGACGGAGCATTATACGAGATTTGAAGCGAGAATCCAGCAGTTTTTATACGTTTTATGCTTGAGTTCAAAGCTATTCATGAAAGTTAAAATGTGTGCTTACTATGCACGGAAGCTTAATATTTTGTAAGAAACTTGTTTTTTCCCGCACATTTCTATACCCAAACTGACTGTATACAGTAAGTAGTAGAGACTAGATAGTGGTATTCTGATACAGTATTAACCATATCAGACATTCCTGTAAGCACTCCGAGTATACAAATCTCAACGTAAATGCACTGGCAAGTGTGGGGAATAGCTCGACAATAGTTCGTAATAACCGGAGTAACTTTCTACAATGCATTTATAAGTTTGTATACGGCTTTTCAAAGAGGAAGTGGCATCTCACAACATTTTCACCATTTTCACTCTCTTTCTTGTTCATGCATTTGTGCACATTGGAAAGTGAAACCTCCTGTATACATAGGACGATATATCTACTCCGTTTTTGCCGAGTATGCAAATAGTCACCCATATATAAATCTTTGGAAACTATCAGCAAAGTTATATATACAGAGAATATAAAGTCAGACATACCAGTTACAGATGTGATATGTGTGTTTGCATATCCTCGTCATATAGTGGAAATCTAAAGCGTGCTTAAAGGCGTGCATGTTATCTCGCAAATACACTTAGGCCTTGTTAGTCCAAGACTCGGAGAAGGAAATGTGCAATAAAAATCTACTACATATGGAAATTTACGTGTCAGGAATGAGTAATTGTTGTGCCAGTACCAGCATCTTACACTGCCATTCATTGTGCCGCTCTCCTGCCCTCCTTTTTAAAGCTTACATCCACCATTTCCCCGAATTGCTCACCTTACATTGAACTCCAAGGAATCGAAGCCGTCTACGTTCGGGAGTTTCCAAGGTATTAGGAAGAAGGGGAAGAACATTCATGGCATTCATATAAGCTCCATACATGTATAGGAATTAGAGGTAATCAAAGAATTGAACAGGAAAAACATCACTCTTGTTTGGAACGTGATTGGACACTTGTCAAAGGGATAGTGTGTAATTTATAACAAATAATGCTCAAATAATTTCAGAATATGAGCCCAGTATTATGAAATCATTTGACAGAACTTTCTTCCGAATATGTGCGATTCCGGACGTTATGTTTACCATGTAAAAGTTTATTTGCCAATGTAAAAGGCAAATAATAACCACACCCACACACAGCATTTGACATTTTGAGTTTTACAAGATTGCAAATCTAAATTGATAGACATGTAATTAAGTTCACGAAAGATTTGTAACCAGGAAATTGTATGATGGTGGTGGAGTTTTTAAGGGAAAGTTTCACACATGTACGAGCTAATGACACAAGATTGAGTTTATGAAATGAACAAAGAGTGTCGTTATGTGCTTGAGGATTGGAAAAAGATGTATAAGAGAGAGAGAGAGAGAGAAAGAGAGAGAGAGAGAGACGGAGAGAGGGCATGCAAACTGTTCTGGTATGAGAGAAAAGGAACGTATTTTGTATAGAGATTTGCATTAAAATTCTCAGTGTTGAATGAGGACTACATTTGACTATTGAAATAAATCATGCCACCAGGTTTCAATTTTTCTCCACTGAATAAGTTTATTCAATAGAGAACGGTAGATTAAAGCCTCAATAGGATTTCTCATCCACTGCATAACTCTGGGCTTGGCTTGCTTTCATTTCACTATTGCTTTCTTTCCATGCATCTGTGTACATTTGCTCTTCCTGGGTGACTCAGTCCCGCCGTCCTCCCGGCTTCATCATGCTATGCATCTTTTTTCCCTCTCCAGCAGAAGAGAAGATTTATACAAAGGAGAGATACCACACAAAGAAATTCAATTGACTTTTGCATTCATCTTTTCCATTGCAGCCCCATAAGCTCAAAGGGGATGACTACTGGGGAGAAAATCCTCCGGCTCCTAGTTCCTATGGGCTTCCACAGCATGTAATTCCTATGTACTTTCAACGATACACAAATGTAAACTTACTTGCGTATATAATGTATTATGGGCTATACCCCATAATAAACTGCCTTGTACGCACGGATGTAGCAACCACCCAAGTCGCATCTTCAGTGAGAGAAGATTTTATGCTTACTTTTTCCTTTTCCTTCCTTCCTGTTCTCAGTTGTTTCTTCCCCCACACTAAAGCTTTACAGACGCCATAGGCACACCGCGTGAAGGAACCTTTCCTCTCTCCCTTTCCCCTTCCACTTTCCCTTTTCCTCTCTCGCCCTCACTTGCGATTATTAGAAAAATGGCTATAGAATTACATCTCAGAGAAAGTTGGAGCGGGGAGACATAGAAAGTTGAAAAGTGAAAGTGAGGCGTGAAAGTCGGGCGTGAAAAAAGAACTTCCGGCATGTTTTCTTTTCAAAGCCAGTACTCTCTACTATTTGCCTTTATAGTTTTACAATCCTGTCCCATGCCTTCTCGTCCTCAGTTTTATGACCATTGTCCAGTTTTTATCCTTTTCTGCTCTCCTACTTCTGGTTCAGCTGATCTTGGACTTCTGAATTGTTAAATGCACTATAATGCTTTTTCCTAGTGCACAGAAAGTACTCTTATCTTGCTAAGGTTGATTTTCTCTAGTACATTGTCGTTTAACTGTCATTTTTCAAGCTGAAACGACGTTTCCTCAAAGCCTCGGACAACGTTTAACACGCTTGGAGGAAATAATACAAGTAATTTTTTAAAAATCGGACGTGAGTTTTCCGTATAAAAATTACTTTCTCCATATAAAAATTACTTTCTCCATATAAAAATTACTTTCTCCATATAAAAATTACTTTCCATATAAAAATTACTTTCTCCATATAGAAACTACTTTCTCCATATAAAAATTACTTTCTCCACGTAAAAATGATTTTCATCAAATTTAAATGTATTTTTGTCAAATTCCGCTGCCGTAAGGTCAACAGCAAAAATCCTTTTTAGTGAATTTCAAGAGGTATATTTTGTAGAGAAAACAAGGATTTTGGTTAGAAATATGTGGGTGGTGAAGGTAAGGAGCATGGTGGGCACTATAGGAAGTTCATAATGTAATCTTTGTTGGGGGCTAAATAGGACCAAATGTCATTGATTAATGTGTGTGCACCACATTCGTCTTAATCTTTTCCTTTTGGATTGGATACAAAACTGAGCATTTTAATGAAGTCGTGAGGACGACAGAAAGGAAGAAGCAAGGGTTGGGTTTATGAAAGAGTGAGTGCTGAAAGTGAAGTAGGACGGAGATGAAATAAAATCCTCCTTTGTTATTTATGCGCTCTGTATATAACACTTGAATATTAGTGCTGCTCCTTTGCTTATTCCCATTATCTGTGCTTGCTGCAGTGTCTAAATGCACCATTTATATACAAGTGATATTGTCGGTGAAGGGTCTGGAAGTCCCAATTTCTGTGTTGGAGAGATAGAAATTGGTACTTTAGGATCCTCCTCATGTTGCCTTATACTCATTAAATAGATGAGAATATAATAATTCAAAGACGACTCCAACCATTCAAAACACTACATGAATCAGCATCCTACTCGTTTATCTTCAAACCCAGCGTTACTGTCAACAATTGGAGCCGACAGGCAGCAGTGCTGCCCGCCCGCGTTCATCTTTTTTAAACACTCACACGCACTTATTATTAAATATTGCTGAGAACGTCGCTCCATGTTATTATTAACAATACTGCGTTGCTCTACGTTATTGTCAACAATATTGCGTGGGTAATGAAACTGCTTACAGCGTGTTGCATAAAATAAAACATTGCATAATAAAAATAGAGCCCTGAAGGAGTGGTGTACGAAGAGCATGGAGATAAACAAGGAGGAAAGTAAATGAATAAAAAATGAAATTAAATTCTCTTCTCTCATACTTTCTCTTATTACAGTCCATGCCCCTTGCACTTACAAATAATCATTATTGCTGTAATATGGAGAAACTTGCGAATATACAGGGTCTGTCTGCCATTTCTTCATTCCGTTCTAGTGGCGTAATTACTTACGTATTATTATAGGACGTTGGGTTTATATTCAGGAAGCTGTCGCATAATCTGTGTGTGTGTGGGTTTTAATAATAAACGCCTTTCATTGGTGTATTATATACTATAGGTACATATACATAGTTTACTTATATATATGTATGCTAACCTATAAGTATACTTCCTTGCACTATAAAATGAAAAAATGTATGCACATACATGGTATACGTATCTATATATCGTCGGCGAAAGATCCCAAAGTACCCATTTCTATCCTTTGAACACAGAAATTGGCACTTTTTGATACTTCGCCGACGATGTATGGTATGCGATGATATGAATGGTATATAGGCGCAATACAAAACATCATAGAGTTGTAGAGTAAATACTGCGGTATAATACAGCCTTGCACTGTATTCATAACGAAGTCGGTTCTATTTTTATGAGCGCCGTTGCTTAGGAAAAACCTTTAGGATACTCCATTCTTCTCGCTGTGCGGTATTACCATCTACCCCTGACTTTAGTATGCCTTATGAGTACCACGCACTGCCTCGCCTATTAGTTTTACATTACCCCCTCGCCATTTTCGCTTTCTACGAGGATTGCATCTTCAGTGCAGAATGCATATGTCTTCATACAAAGCTAGTGGAGATGTTATATTCGACAAATATGACTTCAAGGTTTCAAATATCAACGGTACACGTGCATTCATAAGCGAATGCTCTAGCGCGCATAGTTTATACATAGTATATACATACATATAGTATAGACAAACACATACATAGTATAGACATACATATATATACTATATACATACATAGAGGTAGTATTTACAGACATAGAGATACTATATACATGCATAGAGGTAGTATTTACATAAATAGAGATACTATATAACTACATAGAGGTAGTATTTACATACATAGAGATACTATATAACTACAGAGGTAGTATTTACATACATAGAGATACTATATAACTACATAGAGGTAGTATTTACATACACAGAGATAGTACAGACAAACATATACATAGTGTAAATACATGTATCAACATATACGAGGTCTTGTAGGGATGTCGAAGACCACATTATTCTCCTCGGCTTTCACTCTTCCTCGGCCGCCTCTTTTTCACACATATTTCTCAGGCTGGAATTACAATCCAAGGATTACAATGCAAATTCATGTGCGAAAATGTTCATGCATGAACCTCTTCAGAACGTGGGTTGGTAGGAAGGAACTGAGCAGGATAAAACTGCATGGTCGTCCACAATCCTACGAATACGTAATGAAGAATTCCGTCCTACGACCATATACATATGAATGAATGGAGTAAACCAAAGAATAATCTGAGAATCCGCTTTCAACTCATCTCCATCACCTTCTAACACACTCCAAATATGAATATATAACAGTGCATTGGGGCCGTGCAGGAAATCAGTTACAAAATTGTAGTGTATTATGATTATCTGTAGCTCCCTGTATTAAATGCATTGGTAGTTACCCACGCTTTCTCAAACCAATGTGCGTTATCTTGTTTTTTACTGATTTAAAGTACTGATTTGATCTTCCTCTAAAGACTGCATCATTCAAAAAGCTTTGAACAAAGATTCAAAATCCGTGTTTATCTCAAGAGCGAAAGTTACAACCGCTGCCTTAGGAGAATCATCACAGTTACTCCCACCGTCAAAGCAATGCCTGCAAGCCCCACAATGGACCAATCTGTGCAGCTGTGTAATACCTACCTATGCATGAAGGATGTAACAAGATGAAACTCTGGCCCCACCATTATTAAAATATTAGCACCTCATTGCTAATCTGGGTTAACTGATACACGACCTGTTCCCACGATGTTCCTTCGCCTGCCTCCCCCTGGAATAACTTGCCAATGAAATACGTCCTCCTAAAAACGAAATATAAAATAGCGCCGCAGTAAAAACTTGGTTTACGCTAAACCGTCAAGATACTTGTGATGTTGTGATATTAAGGGGAAAGTTGTAAATTTGTGGAGCCATGTATGCAGGAACGTTAAAAGAGTGAATTTATATATTTAGTATTCATCTGTAGCTATATGGAATATAGGAGAATTCACTTAATTCCTCGCCCCGTTGTTTGCAAATTTGCAGGCCAGTGAATTTGAAATTTATCACAGACCGCAATATCGCTTTTAGTATCTCAACCAAGTAATCTCTATATATCTATATTCAATTGTAAATATTATATTCGGAGGGCGGATTCAAAGGCCATTGCTTATTAGCAAAGCGTTAAGGCATGCGGGGATGGAAGAAAGTGTTGGTAGGTAGGTAGTCGAAATATTTCAAAGCAAGAAGTATTTTTTGGTAGTTTTCAAACAAATGCCGCCTCGCCAGTGGATGAGAGACCAGAGGTAATAAATACAAAGATGCATAAATAACCATAGAGGGAAAACTTTCCCAAGACTTTCTTTTCTCCTTTCACCTCCTCCATTCCATACCTCCAATCCTCAAATACTTCCAGTCTCACATGTGGGCAGGCACCGAGTCATGGCGATGGGGCTGATCAAATAAAATGTTATGAGAGTGACTTTCTTTAAAGAAATCAATATGTATGCATAAGGAAATATTGTACTTTAATTTTTATTTCTATTAATATATGTTTAATATATAAAATATAATTCTTAAAAATTTAAACGTTTTCGAAATAAATTAATATCTTTATGTCCGTCCTATATAAACGGCTCCCAATGTTAACTTGTCTACTGCTTTATCGCTGCTTCTTACCTCCACTGCTCCATGTACACTCCATGGATGCATAATGTACAACTACATAATATGTAAGTAAGCAACCGGTGATTTTTCCTCTCCTCCGCTATTTGAGCCATTCACTCATGCTAACAGACCTTTTACGGCCCATAGATTCCCGTCTGTCTTAAAAGTGAAAATAACTTAAGTTGAACAAGGAATGAAGGGATTGTTACACGGACGTTCATGGCTTTCCAACCTGCTATTCTCCTCTTGCCAACAAGTCTTCCCGAGTAGGAGGAACAAAGAGTCTTCACCACAAGTATTCATGAGCGCCGTGAATAAGCACCGGAGTTTTCGAAATCTTTGCATTTAATCCATTAGTTGTTACAGGGGAAGACTGGCCTCTTCTGAGGAAAGCGAAATTCCTTCGCACTAATATTGATGTCCTATTTTCACAATTTTACGGCCATGGGCTTTGAATTCCCGGAGGTTCCACACAACATCCCGGGTTTCTACACTTTAACATCGTAATCTTGTATTTTATCGTAATCTCGTCGTCTTTCTATATATATATGTATAATATAATAAATAATTATATTCAAATTGGAATTTTACATTTAAAAAATTAAAACTTGGAGATAGTAGTTCAGACATTTTGAAATACAATGCTGGAGCTGAATTATCAATGAAAAAACCATTATAAAAATGCAAATAATAAAAATGAGGAGCAACAAGGAATGGGAATGAGAGCGAATTCATGGAGGGAAGGGAGAAGAAAAGGGAAAAAGTGTAGAGAAAGTCAAGAGAATTGCAAAGAAATGCAAATGAAGGCGAAAATTAATTGCTTATGCACTAGATGGGAAAAAATGTACCTAGTTTCGACCGCACTTTGTCTTCACGGAATCCGCTACCTCGCTCTTGATTAGATTTCTAAAGCGCTAACGAGATCTCCTTAGCGAGTCTCACGCTTCCACTATTTCTCTTCCACAAACCCCCTATCTCTCTCTTTTTTTCTTCCTCTCTGTTTATGTCTTCCATTTGCTTCTCTTAGGGCTTCATTTGTAACCTTGCCTACATTTCTGTATTTTGTATACTATCATACACTTCTTGCTGATTTTATTCTCGAAAAGTAAATACTCTCTTACTAGCCCACTTTTTTTTTGCTTCGCAGTATTTAGCCTTTCTCCTATCTCGTCCGCGCTCTTCCTCAGAGATCCCAATAGGATTTTTAACTATATTTTCCACTACTTTTGAGTTTCCTCTGTCCTTGCTTATGTATCTGCACACTTTGATTTCGTGCTTATTTTTACACGTGAATTTATATATAGTGTCCATACAGTATATACATACAGTATGTACATGTAGTATATACTTACAGTATGTACATGTAGTATATACTTACAGTATGTACATGTAGTATATACTTACAGTATGTACATGTAGTATATAC